>APFE031240080.1:0-22765 GCA_000404065.3 Pinus taeda | reverse complement strand
AATTATGAATCCTATTATTATAGGAACCTAACACCATGGAGTCGTAACCTGAATCGGACACCACTGATACAAATCTTGGTTGGGGGGAGAGAGATCTAAAAAATGAAATTCCGGAAGAAAAGTGGGGAACACACAGTAAAGAAAACACAAAGATTTTTTGTTATTAAAAGAGAAAATAATTGTAAAAGTGACATTGTGGTGGAAAATATGTTGTTTTACAAAATGTGACTTGTTACTTATAATATTTTTTAGTTACAATACCATTGGTAAGTTCCATGGGAGGGTAAATACCATGGGTGAATGAATACCATGGGTGGATGTCACTTACAATACCATACGTAAATTTCATGAGTGGATAAATACCATGGATGATGAATACCAAGGGTGGATGCCATTTACAATACCATGGGAAAATACCATGGGTGGATTACACTTGGTGAGCCCTTGTATTATACCAGGAGTGCTGCAAATTCCACAGTCTCTTCAACTTTACTTATCAACCTAGGGTTTCATACATTCTTCGAGGTGACATTGCTATATACAGAGTAGACACATTCTAATCATGCCACCCTCAACTAGGTCACTTGATCATTAGGGTTCCAGGACCATTCCTCTACTTGAACTAAGAGGAGATTAAATATTGAAGACAAAATGTGAAGGCTAGTGCTAGTGCGAAGAAAGTAAATTATTTTCAACTCAAACTTGTAAATGCTGTCAACTTGTAACTACTATGAAATAGCACAAGACTTCTGATAATCTGTAGAAAGGAAACTACTCTAATTTTGATTCAATCATCTAGCTATCAAGGTTGCTGGAAAACAGGAGATATCCTACTAACTCAAAACTCAAGAATGAATGTGTTATCTAACTAATTCACACTTTCATATTAAGTAAAGTTTTAATTGTTAAATTTAGAATGAAATAACTAATGTTATTCGATCTTGCACGAAACAAAAAGGAATGAAGGGAATGGGCTAAGTGGTACGTCTGGTCATGGATTCCAAGCTGAGGGGTCAACCTACTCCTAAACTAAGCTATTCTATCATTGTAGGTCTAAATAGGGTCAAAACAGGCTATTACAGGTGTGCTACACGATGTTGCTACATGATTCTTGTAACATCTACAGGAAGTCCTGAAATTATACAAAATGTTAGCCAAGAGGGTTTGGAGGGTAAGAATGATGGGGTGAAGTGATGGAAAGATGTATGAAGGCTATGGAGGATAGGGAAGGTTCTCAACACCCCTAGTCAAGCCCAACGATTCAAGAAGGCCAGATTTGGGCGAAGATGGTTGCTCACAGTGACTGAAAAACAAAGATCAAGACAATGGGTCGGCATGCATCAAAAAAAGATGGAGATGTCCTAGATGGAGTTGGTGAAAGGATTCCTTGCCTACAGATCCAACAACCATGCAACAACACATGCACCTGTTCCTATTTTCATTTGCAAAATATTATAAGTAAATGTGGAAAACATGAATTGAATTTGGAAAACTATCTAACTAATGCTAAGAACTTGATATATGAAATGAACAAGAAATCACCCTCTATTTATGGGTTGTGATGGTGGGGTCCTCTAATCATGTGCCCATGAGGAAGATGAGATAGGGGTTTTAGTAACAAATGTTTTGATGAATTTTACTCTACTGAACTGCAAAAACTAATTAACCTTCTAAGCTAAAATGAACCTGAATAAGAAGTAACTAATAAATCTTATAAAGCTAACAAAAACATGAATAAAATTTATTGAATTGCGATAACTAATCAACATTCTAGGCTAGAAGAAATATGGATACATGAGAGGCACCTATGTTGCTAGGGTTGGGCCCTAAGCCAAGAGCTTAAGCACTCAGAATTAACTCAGAATTAACTTAGTGCTGGATCAAAATAGAACTTCTCATTATCATTCAAGAAATGTCAAATACATCATCAAAATAACAGTCACAAGTTCTTCATCTCATTAGCCTCTTAGCTATGATAAAAATTCAAATCCTAATGATTTCCTTAACATGTTTATTTATGCAAAGGGGGGCTACCAACAAATCCTTAGAAAATAGGGGTATTTGTCTCCCTAACTTGAGAATAGGTGGATTTAGATTTTCCTTGACTTGTAATGGTTCAACTGCCAATGAATTCGGCCTTCTTGGCTTCTAATGACACCAAGTTTATGAGAGATAGGGTGGGGATCTTTGATTGATTGGAGAATTTAAGGAGGTGATCATCTCCAAAAATCTCTCTTGTTGTCTACTTTGAGTTCCTACACTCAAATTAACTCAAAATTTCTCCAATTCCTGCATTTAACACACATTAGGCCACATGACATAGCGACACATCTTTTAATCCTCACAGTAAGCATAATATAACAAAATTTGTGGATAAATGTGAGAAAAATATAATTTCATAGGTTGGAGGATATCATTATGACCTATATAATATACCTATTGAAGAGCCTCATCATCACCCCCTACTAAAGTTTTTGCTCATACTCTGAGCAACCTAGTCATTTATGTCCATTTCCTTCATGGCCCTGGTGGCCTCTCTGACATTCCAAGGTTCTACTGATGGTGTGCCTTCTTCCCACTACTTCCTTCCCTCTTCTTCATTCCTTCCTTCCTGTAAACCCAAAAACAAAGTTGGAGTGAGATTAAGTCCAATCCAGATGATCTTGAATCTTTGTATAGCCTTTTTGTAAAAAGGTATTCTATCCAATGCATTCCTCAACCTTTGAGGAGAGTGATACTCCCTGATATGAAGTTTGTGTGGTAGGGTATTCCATCTTCTTTGACATGCTTGTTGGCTCTCTGTCCATAGTAGCTTGAGAGTGTCCTCAAAGTGGGAGATGGCCTGCTCTTTGGTGGCAAGGTATATAGGTTCTAGCTTAGCATCATTGGAAATGATGTTGTGAGTACTGATTACAACCATGGAACTTATATGCTCTGCACTAATATAGAGGGGTTCCTTTTCTTCTTTTTCCAATACTCTCTTCACCTCCTTAGCTCTAACCTCCTCATGACTCATCTAATATGCAAGGGTCATCAACTGTAAGTCTCCCAAATTTTCATTGGGATCCCAAAAATTCATGTCAGTTAATGTGAAGATGTGCAAGTAGAACTCAAATAATTTGGCTTTGTCTTCTATGCTACTCTAGTCACATAACTCAATGAACTGCTTGTAGTCCTGAAATGACATGGATTCATGTTGTGCTAATGTCTTGATCTGGAAATGCATCCATTTTTCTTTGAGGAAAATTTCATAGGACTTGGATAGCAGTCTACACTGTAGTGCCTCCGTGGAGAGGCTTTCCATTATGGTTGTTATGCTCTTATACCAATAAGTGTCATATTTCATGATTGAATGGTAAAATCCCAAATATGTTCATCCTTCCCATGCTGCAAAGGTTCCATATTTTGAAAAAATAAAAAAATTAAAAAAATGAAAAGAGGGTATGCCTTAAAAGAAAAATCAAAGGGAAAAAAGAATGAAATGGTCAAAAAGAAAGAAAATTAACCTCAAAGAAAGGACCAGGAAAGTGTGCTAGTCCAAAATTCCACTACTATTCTATTTTTGCAAAGAAGTTCATTGTGTGCAATTAGTTAACTCTTGCTACAGTTGAGAGATGGCCAAAGAGCTTAATCTTGGCTAAGTTTATGTTTAGATTACTTGTCTTAGAAATAGAGAATAAAATCTGTCCAAATAGTTCAAGCTTGGAAGATAAGTAGTTAGGTAGAGAAGCAAAGGTGCTCAATAGCTAAATCTGAGCCCCTGGAAAAGATAAGGGCAGACTTAGATAGGAGGGCAGTTAAAAGAAAAGAAGAAGGTAAGGGTTTGCTAGTTTAAATGCACCCAAAGAAAAAGGAAGAAAAAATGTGAGGTGTAATACGCTGCGTAGGCAGTTTTGATGTTGCAGAAGCAGGTTTATGAGTAATTTTGTCTTTCAAAGGTGTTTCATCTTATGGATATCATAAGTACCATGACAAGGTGTGGCTATAGCTCAAATAATGCATGTCTAACTCCCTTCCATACTTCTCCCAAAATCACATACAAACCTCCCCACAGGGGTATTGAGATCTTCTCAATACTCTTAAATCACTCCATTCCGTGAAAAAGTTTAAGTAAATTCATAACTTTGCTTAGGCACAAAGCAACATTTCTTGTGTAAAATCCTTTTTTTCTTTTGCCTAAGTTGTGAAACTTTATGCTTAGCGCATTCAATTTCAAAATCCATATTAACCTCCTAACCTATATTATCTAGCTCCCTAGACCTATTCACACTCCCGTATTATATAAATATATAAAAAAACCCTAACAAATGTAAATATCCCGCCCCGGCTAAGCTATAGCCATATATTATTGTTCAAACAGAGTTAAAGGGTTTATTGAAACCTTTTAATAATCCATTGCCGCGCCATTTAAAAGGAATTAATCAACATCCAATTGATTAATCAACTTAACCCGCAGCCCCGATAACCAAAGGTCATACCCGCCCGCATTAAAAAAACATTGATTTATATGGTGGGTCCCCGTGTCATAGCTCTTCGCCAACTTCATTCGCCACCCACTGTTTGATCATGGCCTGCCGATCGGACGGCCCATAGCAATATCGCGCGACCCTTCCCACCTGTACTTTAGTGCCCAGGGAACGGTGGTCGTCCCGCCGTACCAAGGGACGCATGGCACCATCCCGCATTGCTCGCTGCCCTTCCCCCCGATACCACCTTTGCCCAAAAGCGGTATGGGGCCAAGACCGCTTACCGCCCTCACTGCCTCCCCGCTGACATCATCACCACCTCATCCGTGACGTCACCTCCTCATTAGCGCCACGTCATCACCACGTCACCCTGCTACACAACAAAACACTCCGTCATGCTGATGTCACCCAACTAAAAAGCGCCAAAAGCCCGCCAAAGTCAATTTTTTGTCAAAAACCCGTGAATGTGTCATTTTCATTCATTTCTATTAGTTTCCTTCACGAGATCGGTGCACGTGATTTATGCTCAAAGCAGCTGTTCGACCATATAGTCCACCACCTAGCTAAATCAAGTCCATAGTTTTATCCTCCAACTCGTCTTGCAACCTGCAATTCACACTGTGCGCTGTTAAAAATAGGTATTTACCATAATTCGTCTCCAAACCTTGTGAATTTCGGTTTTCTCTGCAAAATTGTCCAAAGGACCAGAATTCTAGTTAAATTCACTGTGCTGCCTTTAAATAACCACACCAGAACCACTGCTCTTTTGCCCATTTTCGCCAAAAGCCCCACAGACTTCGGTTTTCTCTGGAATTTCACTCAGTGAGCTAAATTCGAGTCGGCTTTGGTCTACAATTCCCAGAGAAAGCCCCAGAACTATTGTTTTGCTTATTCTGCTACATAGACTCAAATTCCAATTGAAAAATCATAGAAATTGAACAATGGAAGCCCCTGTGGCACTCAATGTTTCTCCCCTCAATGCACCTCACAAAGAATTAGAGTGGTTGCCCTTGGCTGATAGGGATTTTCAAATACAGGACTTAACTGGTGACAAAAACCACCTCCAAGCATTTTGTGAAATTAGAACAATCACCTAAATAAAACTGATCTCTATGGGATATGGGAATCCAATCTGCCCAGATACTACCTTCCCTTAGTAAATGCATTCCCAACTATTATCCACCTATGCTGTGCCAATTATGAACCTACTCATAGAGAAGTTATGATTCCAATTGGAACTGTCCTCTTTCATATAACTCCTGAGTCCATAAATGAAATGCTACACTTCAAACCTACTCAGCCTCTGGCTCCTCTGTCCATGGGATATTTGCTGGAGCAAGGCTCTAAACTGTCCACTGCAGAAATAGGCCGAATTGCCAAGTTATTCATGAGACCGGATTGCCAGCCTAGATAGCCACCTCCTTTTCACCATGTCTGGTTCAATGAAGCTGGAAGATTTGTTATTGATATGATATCCTATGTCCTGGGATTTAAGACAAGTGAATATGTTGATGAGACCATTTTTTTTTTGTTGTCCATGTTTATTCCAGGACATCCCCCTGCTGTCAAATATGACTTTGCTACTTTCATTGCCAACAAGATCCATGACCAATTCATGAGTCTAGAAAGAGAAGGAGTTTTTAAGTACACATATTATATATATCATCTATTCTTATACTATCAAATAGACAGTTTTCAGTTTCCCATCAGAAAATTGGATTCTAAAGGAGAAAGGAGGTCTGTGATATTTTGGACCTCAGTCTTCCATGATGTCCGTAACTCTCCTTACACTTACTGTGAATTCATTGATTTGTTCATACATCCGGTCTCCTCTTTGCTGATGAGAAATCCTCCTCCTAGACTCTCTGATGATATGCAGAAAATTTTACAGCTCTCTAAGAACTATAAAATAGGTGACTAGTACTTCTACCAGAACCACATTGAGATCGGGATATATGGTTGTGAGTTGTGGCCCTATAAACTGCCAAAATATGTGCCTATGAGACTGTTTTCTCTGGAATATTTCAGGCAATTTATCAATTCAGATTTGACTCACTTTTATGGTGCAAAGAAAAAAGCTCAGTTGAAATTAAGAAACCAGTTAGGACCTTTTATCGTTAACAAAAAGGAAGCATGGCAAGATGTTGACAAGATATTGGGAGAAAAACTCAAATTAAATAGTAGCTTTTGGTGGGTACCTTATGACCCAAGTGGATTTATTTGTGAAAGAAAAGTAAAAAACATGCTATCAGCCTATAAACATTGTAGGATCCCTGAAATAGAGCAATTTTCCAATCAAGATGAACGGGCAGAAGGCACACTGATAGAAGAGATTACTGAGCAAGAGAAAATGGAACAAGCTATGAAGGATCTTGAAAAAAACTCTTGACTTGGACTCTTTTGGACAAGTATTTTTCAAACTGCCTCAGCAAACCGGAGTGGGCACATCATTTGTTGGGACTTCATAGAAACCTACCCAACAAAGCACTACACTAGCCGCAGGGACATCAAAGGGAAAATAAGTGCTAGATACAGAGCAACACATAATGACAGATCAGCCAGCAACACCAAGGGAACAGGGCCAAGGGAAAAATCCTCCTATCTAGACCAAAGCACCAGATGTACCAGCAATACAGACTCCTCTTAATGAGGAAAAGGGCAAGAAAAGGGATAGAGAAGAGACCACACCTGTAAGTGGACCAGCAGAGCAACCGGAGGCAAAAAGGCAGAGAGTGGATCCTCTAGTTGAAGAGGAAATTATTGAGGAAACTATAGAAAGCCTAAGAGGCGAGAGGGCAACCAGCTGACAGATCTCCCCGGTACTAGAAACATCCACCAGCTTTTATAGGCAGGAATTGGAGAGGCAACATAGTGTGGAAGTTTCCTCCATAAGGCCACAAAGCAAGCAAGGTTCTGATATCAAAAGAACATTCACGGACATCAAGGCCTAGAATGAGCCAATAAGACTGCAACTTTATGATCAATTTCTCAAGATGGCTGTTAGCCCTCGATTTTGGTCTTGTTTTTGCTTAAGGAAACCTACTATTCCATCTATTTTCCATCCATTTTTCACATTATCCATCCCATTTTGATGTATTTCATATCCATTCAGGTATTTAATTTTAATTTTTCAAATTCTAAAGTTTTTATGAAAATTTGGTTTCAAGTGCAAAAATTGACAGATTCAGAAATTCCCGTAATAGCTATATGGTTGATATGGTTGCAGGACACTTGGGCAAGAATTTGATGCATGGATGGAAAACTTGGGAACTAGGACTAAGCTAGCTATGCTTAGTTCGAACAGAACAAGCTTTATTAGGCCCATTTAGTGCTAGTCAATCATGACTAGTCATTCAGAAATCCCATAGAAATAGGGTAGTTTTGAGATTCTATGGGATTGACCATATCTCTTGGGATGGGATTGATGAATTCAACTTAGATAGATGGATATGAGTAGATGTGTTTTTTGGAATGATTATAGACCAGTTTGTTTCATAAGACTTCTATTTAAAAGCCAAGACTTTGATGGCTTATGTATTGACTTTTTATAATTTCATGCTGAGACACTTTTGGATTGGAGAGCTAATTTGAAGACTTGTTCTATTACTATTTTGTTGTTAAATAATATGGATGTGTGACTGAATTTTAGCTTCTGATATCAATCTTCAAGGTGTGCAAAGCAAGGGTGGAGGGCCCCCATTCCAAGCTAAGTACACTTCCTTGTTTAAACTAGTTTTGTTTCCTGTAATATGATTATTGTAGAACTAGTTTTCATGCTTTATTTAAGATTTATTTATGGTTAATGTATGGTGATTGATTTCATTAGATCTTAGTTTATTCATCATTTTAGTAAGTTGGAAAAACAAAGTGTTCAAGTTGAGCACTCCTTCTGTTAATTTGGTGAATTGTAACTAGTTTCCTTTGATTGCATGCAAGTAGTTTTCTTATGCATTTTTGGCATTAAGGTGAATGAATTATGATGAAACATATCAAGTGTCTCTTAAGTTAGGAGCCTTCTTTCATTAATGATTTTTCCATTTTAAGTTATTACTTTTCAGTTTCTGTTCATTAAGTAGTAATTGAGGAAGAATTGGACTTCTTAAGTTAAGAACCATTTCAGCTTTCCCTCTTTTAAAAAGAATGAATTGGAATTGTAATATGTATTTCTTTAGTTTTTGAAAAACTTATCTTTCAAATTTTGATTACATCTGATATTCACATATAGTGAACTTGCCTCTAAGTATTACCAACCCGGATTGATAAGAAATATTCGTGTTAATTTCTGTAAATAAATTAGCTCAACATTTTGGCGCCGTTGCCGGGGAGGAAAATATCAGCATAGTCAATAGGAAGATAACTTTCAAACTTTTCTAAAAAAAAAACAAAAACATTAGTTACATCCCTTTTAGTTATGTTTCTTTATGCCTAGTTATAGAGATCCTCAAGGCAGATTTGTTAAAATCCCCCCACAAGTAGAGATAGGATCATCAAAAACACCAGTTACTGGTAACCCAACAATTGAGGAATTGGAAGAAAAACAAAGAACTGGACAAAGGTTAACTTTAATTGAGAGGAAAATTTTGTTAGCTTGGGAAGCAAAATGAAAAAAATTATCAACTTCAGGAAAACAAAAGGAAACTACTAAAGAAAAACAACTTGTCTTTGCATCTATAAATCAACCTGTCTTTGAACAGCCTGAATCTTCAATTAAAATTGAAACAACTAAACCAATGGTAGAAGAGGGACATGGATGTGTTTTTCTTACTCCTGAACAATGAATTGAATATGAGAGACAACAAAGAGAATGGAGAAGACAAAGAGAGGAAGAGGCAAAATGAGGAAATGATAGAAAGACAGAAAATGATCGGAAAAGACAAGAAGATGATGGACATCAAGAAACTACCTTTGGCTTTCCAATAGTAGATACAAGTGCAATATTAGGAGAAGAGGTGAAAATGAAAAATATTCCACCTTCTGTATTGCCAAATTTTTATGGAATGTCAACAGAAGATCCTGATGCTTTCATGTTTGAATTTGATATTCTATGTAGAACATATGGATACACTGATGACATACACAAACTTCGTCTTTTTCCTGCTACATTAAAAGCAGCAGCTTTAAAATGGTTCATGGGTTTAGGAGAGAAAACAATAGCTTCTTGGGATGATATGAGATCAGTCTTCCTTAAAAAATATCAAGCTTATTGTAGATCTAGGGACTGAAAGGAAGATGTTTTCAGAATGACACAACAAGAAGATGAAAGTTTAGAAGAATACTCAGAAAGATTTGCATATAATCTACAAAAATCTAAACAACACTCTCTAAATCAGGAAACCATTCGAACAATATTTCTCAAGGGTGTAAGAGATGAATACCTTGACATTCTGAATGTGATGGGTAAAGGAGATATTTCAAACCTGCCATTCGAAGAAATTGTTGAACTATGTCAAAAATATTCTAGAGGAAGATCAAAAACTGGAGAGAGAGAAGGGAGTTCAAAAGCAGCAAAATCAGCAGCAGGAGGGATAACACGAGTGGAAATAGGAAGGTTACTGGAAAACTTCAAAACTGACCTCCTAATTACATTGGGAACACAGGTAGATGTTCTAAAGGCAAATAAGAAGAAGGAAGAACAAGAACAAGCTCTAGCAATTTTTTGTTCCAAATGTAGAAAGAAACATCCATTAAGAGAATGTCCTTTGGATAGTATTCAAGTATGTGGTCTTTGTACAGAGAATCATTCAACGGAAAACTGTCTAAGATTGAAAGAATTGCAAATGAACTCAATGGAAGAAGTGCAAGGAATAGAAGGTTTCTATTATGTGGCACCACGAAGACCATGTTAACCTAGGTTGCCTCAACAAAATCCGCAACAATTCCCTCAACAAAACTATCCCTATCCACCTCAAAATCCTTGAAATCCTCCAATTCCATGGCAAGCTTGGCCTCCACAAGAATATCCACACCAACCTGCACAAGGATGGAGAGGATATGGTTATGGAAACCAACCACCTCAACAGTATCAACAACAATACCAGCAACAATATCAACAACCATTTCCATATCCACGATATCCGCAGTCTATGCCATTTCTGCAACAAAATTATGCATATCCACAATCCATGCCATTTCCGCAGCAGAATCCTCCACCATTGTTGACACAACCACAACAGTTACAACTACCCTCAAACCAACCCAGACCAACTCAATTACCAGCCCAACCAGTGGCAAATCCAAACAATAAAGTGGATAAGTCTACATACACTGTACAGGAAGCAACATATTTTCCAACATATTCTATTCTTCCTATAAATGATGTCCATTTAAGGTCTGGAAATGTGCTTACAAAGGATTCTCCGCCAATCATAGAAGAGCCAATTGAACAAGGGGAACCACCTGAAACATCACAATCTGAAACACAAATTCAGAAGGAAAAACCATTATAACCCAAACACCACCTTATCCTAAGAGGTTAGTAGAGCAACAAAAAGAAATGACCCTTCCTGAATTTGATATTTTAGATGAATTGAAAAATGCTTATGTAAAAATTCCTTTATTGAAGGCAATTAAGGAGATACCAATATATGCTAAAACAATAAAGGAATTATGCATTAAGAAAACTAGTAAAAAGAAGAAGGATCCTACTACAATCCAAGTCATTGGCAAATTAACAAGCCTCATGTCAACACAAACCATTGTAGAGAAATATATTGATCCTGGTATCCCTAGGGTTACTATCTCAATAAATAATTTCTCAGTACCAAATACATTAATAGACTTGGGAGTAGCTATAAATGTAATGACTATGGAGACAATGAAAAATCTGCATTTAAACAACATTAGATCAACTTCTACAATTCTAGAATTAGCAGATAGATCTAAAGTTGTCCCAGAAGGAATACTAGAAGATATCATAGTCTCTTTGGATTCATGGGAGTATCCTGTTGACTTCCTTATCTTGCAACCAAAAACAAATTTGGGAGGACATCCTCTAATCTTAGGCATACCATGGTTAGCCACAACTGATGCCTTTATAGGATGTATATTAGGAAGCATGATTATTTCACATGGAGATGAAAGAAAACACATTGCTCTTTATTCACCTACACAATCATCTTCTTTAGAATCAATACTTGAAACTCAAGAACAACAACAAACTAAATCAGTTTTAAGTATAAATCAATTCTTTGACCTTAGAGAAGAGGAAGAGAATGAGGATTTAATGGATCTTTTCATCTCAGAACCAAACATTTCAGAGCAGCTTAGAGAGGTTCAATATGAAGCTGCAAGTAATATTTTAAATCAATGTTTTCAGGAAACTTGTACTGTTCAAACTTTGCGAAATTATTTTATAGACATCTTTCGTGTAAACACAATCTCCAATCCAACAACAGAAACAATTGAGATATATCCTGGAAAACATTTGAACATTGGAAACCAGTTGCAATCATCACAAGAACAAGAGGTAATTGCATTATTACAAAAATATTCAAAAGCTTTTACCTGGGATTATACTGACATGCAAGGAATCCATCCCAATACATGTATCCACCACATCTATACAGATGATCAAATCAAACCAGTAAGGCAACCTCAAAGACGAATAAATCCCATGATGAAAGAAATAGTGAAAGAAGAACTGCAAAAATTACTTAATGTTGGGTTCATCTATCCTATTTCAGATAGTCAATGGGTTTCTCCATTGGTAATAGTACCAAAGAAAAATGGAAAGTGGAGGGTATGTGTAGACTATCGGGAATTAAACAAAGCCACATTAAAAGATCATTTTCCGCTACCATTCATTGACCAAGTTCTAGACTCATTAGCTAGAAAGAAATTTTTCTCCTTCCTAGATGGGTTTAGTGGGTACAATCAGATTAGAATAGCAACAAAAGACCAAGACAAAACAACATTCACTTGCCCATGGGGAACCTATGCATATAATGTCTTGCCATTTGGTTTATGCAATGCACCTGCAAATTTCCAAAGAGCAGTGCTTGCAATATTTGCTGATCTAATCCACGAATGTGTAGAGGTTTATATGGATGACTTCACAGTATATGGAAACACATATAATGATTGCCTCAAAAATATTGAGAAAGTTTTGAAACAGTGTATAGAAACAAATTTGTCATTGAGCAATGAAAAATGTTATCTGATGTTAACAGAAGGCATAGTTTTGGGACACCATATTTCCACTTCGGAATTAAGGTGGATCCAGCAAAAATCCAGGTCCTCGTTAACTTAATGCCACCTACAACACAAAAAGAGGTAAGAAGTTTCTTGGGTTATGCAGGCTACTATAGACGATTCATTGAAAACTTTAGTAAAATATCCCAACCTCTGTTCAAACTATTAGCAAGAATGTTGAATTTCAATGGACAAATCACTGTCAAAATGCATTTCAAATATCAAAAGAAAAACTATCAGTTGCACCCATTCTCCGTGGGCCAAAGTGGTATTTTCCATTTCATATTTCAACTGATGCATCTGATACCGCGATAGGTGCCTCACTTGGGCAGAAAGAGAATCTGTTCAATTATGCAATATACTTCATAAGTAAGAACTTAACACTTGTAGAGTTGAACTATACAGTCACAGAAAAAGAAATGTTAGCTGTTCTACATGTAGTAAACAAATTCAGGCACTATATAACAAGATACCAAGTATTTATTCATATAAATCATTCAACAATAAAATATTTGATGAATAAACCTATCACCAATGGGAGAATAACAAGATGGTTACTGTTAATGCAAGAATTTAACATTACAATACAAGGCCAGCCAGGCAAAGAAAATCAAGTGGCTAACTTTCTGTCCCACATACATTCACCCAACGATCCAAATCCAGTTTTAGACAACTTTCTAGACGAACACTTGTTTGCAATAGCAGTAAAAACACCATGGTTTGCAGACATAGCAAATTATTTATCTTCTGGAAAATTTCCAACACAATTCTCCAAGAAACAAAAACGGAAAATTGTTAGAGAAAGCTCTAGATATAGTTGGGTAAATGGTGATTTGTTTTATACTGGTTCAGATTTGATAATTAGAAAATGTGTGAGAGAAGATGAAATATTAGACATCCTGAAAGCATGTCATGATGAACCATGTGGTGGTCATTTTGCAGACAAACGAACAGCCTACAAGGTGCTGCAATTAGGCTACTACTGGACAACAATCTTCAAAGACTCCAAGGCATATGTCAAGCAGTGTGACAATTGCCAAAGAACATGAAGACCAATAGTATCAGATGAGATGCCACTCAAACCACAAGTTCTAATAGAACCATTTGAGCAATGGGCTCTAGATTTTGTAGGACCAATCAATCCACCATCAAATGGCAAGAGGTATATCTTAGTATGTACAGATTATGTCACCAAATGGGTGGAGGCAAAGGCAGTCACTAAAGCAATAGAAAATACAGTGGTCACCTTTCTCTTTGAAGAAATCTTTGTAAGATACGAATTACTTAGACAAATTGTAACAGATCAGGGAGCACAGTTTACTTCAAAGCTTGTACGAGATCTTACAGAGAAATACAAGATCAAGCACAGGAAGTCTACACCATATCATCCTTAAGCAAACAGACAGGTGGAATCAACAAATACAGTCCTAGAGAACATCATTACCAAAACAATACAGATGAACAGAAAGGACTGGTCTGAAAAACTAAGGGATGCACTATGGGCCTATAGAATCACATGGAAAAATACAACTGGCTTTAGCCCATACCAGTTAGTATATGGAAAAGAGGTCTTACTGCCCATAGAATTTCAGATACACACATACAAACTGGCAGCCGAACTAGGACTAGACCTGTCTGAAGCACAACAGCAACGGATAATGGAATTAAATCAACTAGATGAGCATCGTCAACAGGTAATAGAACATACCACATTGGTGAAACAACAACAAATGAAGTGGCACGACAGATTCATCAAAAACAAGACATTCCACAAAGGAGACTGGGCACTACTGTTTGACTCCAAATTCAAAGATTTCAAAGCCAAATTCACAACACACTGGCTAGGCCCATATGAGATAGAAGAAATATTTGACAATGGAGCAGTCAAAATCAGAACAATTGACCAGGAATCCACATCACTTTTGGTAAACGGATATAGGCTCAAAGTTTATAACAGGCCTATTAGCAAAGAAGCATTTATGAAACAACTGGTAGAAGAAACATAACTGGAAATAATGGCAAAATAGACTCAACCATCTTCCAGTGATGTAGCATAATAAAAAAAATATAAAATAAAAAAATATATAAGAAATATAAAAAAGAGAGAAAAAAAAATAAAAAATAAATAAATAATAATAAAAAAAATAAAACTGTTTGCTAGTGAAAACCAGGAAACTGGCGCAAAGCAAACACGAATTCATAGAGGAAAACCAAGATGACTTGGACTCTATGAATTCACTTTCTTGTTCTACTTTTCTCACAACATTCATTGCAGGATGTCCTCCACATACATCTAACTTATGGACAAGTCAAATCTCTAGCAAGGGGGAGGATTGCACAAGAACTTTAGTTGTGCAGCTGAATTAATGATGGAACTTGTATTGTTAATAGTTGGGACCTGAACAACCATAGCAGAGGGACCTGAGATATCAGCAGCAAAATGTACATATTACATAAAAATGTGCATAACAGTTGGGACCTGAATCATGAAGTCATTGTAGAGGGATCTGAACAACAGTCAACAATTCAAGAACCAGAGCATGAAGAACAAGAAGCAACAATAAATTCTACGTTTCAATGCATCTACAACATTTGATCAACTGATTTCATCCCGCTTGTAAAGACATCATCCAGGGAAGTATAAGTATAATCATTTTTCTCTTGAAAATTCAAATTTTTCTTAGAAATTTTTAGTCTTTGTTAAGTTGAAGTTAGTACCTGAAGACATATATATTACCCCCATTCTTCTAAATATCATATCTTATTTCCCTATAACCCTTGTACATCCTATCTCATTCCATGTTCATAACCATTAACCCCTAAGTATTTTTCTTTAGAAGCAAAAAGGGACCAAATGAGGACAACATGTTGAAACCTACGCATACAATTCAACTATTAGATATGGAAATAATTTTAAATATGACCAAGGTGGTCATTTTAAAATTATAAGTATTTCAAACGACCATACATGTGAATCTAGGTGTGCATATAACTTTATATGATGCGCAATATGGAAATACTTTGAATATATATGCAATATGGAGGCATACGAAACTATATGAAAAAGGTAAGATCTTATGAGGCAAAAGTTTCAAAAGTTTTATAAAAAAAATTGCGCGCTAACACCATTTGCATATATGCACTATGATCAACGAAAGGCACATCATTTAACAGTTTATATGATGGAACGGAGAGGTAAAGGTAGGTGGGTTTGTAGTATTCCGTCTCATCACACGACACCCTAATGTAATATAATAGCATGGTAAGGCAGGAAGGCAGAGGTTATAATTGAAATGATTGTCCAGCCAAGCACGCAAGTCCAAAACAAATGCATGAATTACACAAGCCTTCGAGCACGTATGTGGTTTGAACAACGTGGCATGGAGGTACATGTAAACCGTCAAACGTTTTCACTGTGAGCTACATAGGAGGATAGCCACGACCTACATGGACAGGAGGCTTGAATTTAAATCATAAGAATAGATAGGTCATCCTAATGACACAGTCAGGCGACTGGTCAATAGGACTACCATGACTTGCACGGCATGCCTACATGCCCATGACAGCTAATAAGAATGCTTATGGCCCAACTCAGCCAAGTGCACGGCACAAACACGTAAACGGTCATGAAACGACTGACGGTCTCCTGCACGTGTTTAAACCATAGTTTGTATGCCATCATCACTTCAACCAGCTCAGGGGAACAGTGTTGAAGCGCTATATAGCTGAAAGCCAAAGCAAGGGAAACTGTAAGCAAATCCGTGGAGAAATAAGAAGGAAAACTTCCCGAACGCAATGCGAGTTGATTGCTGGAATCTCGGGATAACTCAGGTAAAAATACGATTTGATTTGCTCACAAACGATGAGTCGGGATTTCAAATGACTGTCATTTAACTATCAACACACCTGTTCTTGCCACCAGTCAGCAAAACGAAGATACAGGGATATGGAGCGCCATTAAACAATCCTCAGAACTTGCCAATAGCCAGGTAAATGCCGAAACTACATCTTGATTCCAGAAATTAATAAATACAAGGGTTAGATGAACAACAGTGTATTAATGAAGTAAACGTCTATGTGATAAGGAAACATGATTCGTTCATCGGTGTAGTTACATCAATCAAGGCGCCGAGTAAGGAACGGAAATCATGCAAAACAATGTGGCATTTCCACCACATTTCGCATGAAAAACACATCATTAACATATCTATGGGATCATATGCGTATTTTGCAAAGTCGAAATAGAGCTTTTGTGAAAAATGACCTTGTATAGCATAGGAGACAGAGTGTTTTTGTTTAGAGCTGAGGATGCGTTTTTTTAGTGTTGTTTCATGACATAGGATTTGTATGGCCGATACGTTTGTTTCCATTGTTACACAAGGATATATATTGCATGATTTTGATTAAAAGAGAACTGTAATGTGTAACAAAAACGTATAATATGTACATGAATGAATTTTGGTTGCTGCACGGGATTGGATTGTATTGACAATCAAGGTAGTATATTGTGCATTGTATAGCAGAGGTTGTAAAAGGGCCGAGTCATTTGAGTCTTAGTAGAAATGCACTGATTGTTGAAGAGCTGTTACAATAACGATGAAAATCCTTTAGTTTTTTTTTATACAGTGCAGGGTGTTAGGCCTGTATGGAGAATTATGAGAATTTTGCCTAAAAATACATTAAGAAAAACAAAATTTATCATGAATATGTTGTCTTCTTATGTATTTCATTTTCCAAACAGAATTTAGTATGTTGACAAAGATATATAAAGGTGTTTGACTGTTTGGATACAACAGGGGATTAAAAACTGTGTCGGTGCAGAGAAAGGATAAACAGAGGCCAAGTAAATTGAATTAAAATTATTGCAGAAGGCAGGTAAGCTTCTTTGGTTTCGAAATTTTATTTTGAAAAAGAGTAGTAGTTGTAAATTGTCATTGTTAAGATGAAATTAATGACGGCAGAAGCATATATCCAATGGTTTTCAGACACAATGTCAGCAAGAATAGAGCCCAAATTTCAAATAGAGAGCTGGAAAAAGGAAACCATAGAGAAGATTTACCAGGCAATATTGATAGGATTCTTGCAAAAGTTTGATGGCCACAGTGAGGAGATAGCTAGGGAATTCATAAAAAACTACAGCCAGGACCAAACAAGGGTAGGAGATGTTATCATTCCTGTGACTCAGGAATACCTTCCCCAAGCTCTAGATCTCCCAATGATAGGTGAAAAATATCATAAAGGCCTGCATTTCAAGGAGAAAGCATGGACTTTCTTCCTTGAAAAAAACCAAAAGGGGACTTTTGACAGAACCAAGGGGATACCAAGGGAATGGTTCAATGAACCATGGGGTGAGTTGGTTCTAGTTATACAGAAGTTTCTTACATGTGATAGAGGATGTAATGTTGCCCACCTATATCATATCCGACTTTTACAGCATATTAAGGGAGAAGATAGGATTAACTTGCCATACTTTCTCTTTAGAAGCCTCTTGAGGATGATTGAGATAGTGAGACATGAACACAAGCGCAAAGCAGTGCAAATTTACCACCAGGGATTGATAAAAATCCTGGTTGAATATTAAGTAAGGTCACAAGGCATAGTTTGGAGGGAGTTCATGACTAGAAACCAGTATAATGAACAGGTTAATGAAGTGCAGAATAAAGTAGAGCAAGAAAACAGAGGACTGATGAGTTCACTCTTGTATCCCAGGACTAGAGCTAAACAACAAAGTAACATAGCCATATAGGAAAATGAAATGTCTATTATGTCTGTTCCTAAGAGATTTAGGAATAAAAAAGTCCCATTGACACAGAAAAAGGAAGTAGACACATATTCCACAAGGAAACGGGTAGAGGATGACATTGCACAGGAAGTATTTGAGAGAGATTCTTCTTATGATGATGCAGAAACAACATCATTAATCAAAACCACACAATATTTTGAAAAAGAAATAAACTTGGGCAGAATCAGGGAATTAACTGACCAACTAGAAATTAGTAAAATCATGGAAAAACAATTGAAAGAGGAAAACAAGGCAGATTGGTCAAGGCAAATGAAAGGTTAAATGAAGAGATAGGGAGATTAAAATGGAAGAATGATCTACTTTCTAAACAGATATTTAAATGGTTAAAAGAAAATAATAAGTGGCAGGCTAAGTATGAGAAGCAGAAAGTAAAGGCAGCTTTATTTAGGGAAGAACATGATTCAGGTTTGGATTGTTTGGTCAGGGCAGCACAATAGGAAGCATCTACAGGAACGCATATACTACAGGGAAAAGAAGATCAAAGAGGAATAAGTAAGCATGGGGACATGTTTAATAATCAACAAGGGGGAGATGTTGGCCCTCGATTTTGGTCTTGTTTTTGCTTAAGGAAACCTACTAATCCATCTATTTTCCATCCATTTTTTACTTTATCCATCCCATTTTGATGTATTTCATATCCATTCAGGTATTTAATTTTAATTTTTCAAATTCTAAAGTTTTTATGAAAATTTGGTTTCAAGTGCAAAAATTGACAGATTCAGAAATTCCCGTAATAGCTATATGGTTGATATGGTTGCAGGACACTTGGGCACGAATTTGATGCATGTATGGACAGCTTGGGAACTAGGACTCAGTTAGCTATGCTTAGTTCGAACATAACAAGCTTTATTAGGCCCATTTAGTGCTAGTCAATCATGACTAGTCGTTCAGAAATCCCATAGAAATAGGGTAGTTTTGAGATTCTATGGGATTGACCATATCTCTTGGGATGGGATTGATGAATTCGACTTAGATAGATGGATATGAGTAGATGTGTTTTTTGGAATGATTATAGATCAGTTTTTTTCATAATACTTCTATTTAAAAGCCAAGACTTTGATGGCTTATGTATTGACTTTTTATAATTTCATGCTGAGACACTTTTGGATTGGAGAGCTAATTTGAAGACTTGTTCTATTACTATTTTGTTGTTCAATAATATGGATGTGTGACTGAATTTGAGCTTCTGATATCAATATTCAAAGTGTGCAAAGCAAGGGTGGAGGGCCCCCATTCCAAGCTAAGTACACTTCCTTGTTTAAACTAGTTTTATTTCCTGTAATCTGGTTATTGTAGAACTAGTTTCCATGCTTTATTTCAGATTGATTTGTGGTTAATGTATGGTGATTGATTTCATTAGATTTTAGTTTATTCATCATTTTAGTAAGTTGGAAAAACAAAGTGTTCAAGTTGAGCACTCCTTCTATTAATTTGGTGAATTGTAACTAGTTTCCTTTGATTGCATGCAAGTAGTTTTCTTATGCATTTTTGGCATTAAGGTGAATGAATTATGATGAAACATATCAAGTTTCTCTTAAGGTAGGAGAATTATTTCATTAATGATTTGTCTATCTTAAGTTATTAATTTTCAATTTCTGTTCATTAAGTAGTAATTGAGGAAGAATTGGACTTCTTAAGTTAAGAACCATTTCAACTTTCCCTCTTTTAAAAAGAATGAATTGGAATTGTAATATGTATTTCTTTAGTTTTTGAAAAAATTATCTTTCAAAGTTTGATTACATCTGATATTCACATATAGTGAACTTGCCTCTAAGTATTACCAACCCGGATTGATAAGAAATATTTGTGTTAATTTCTGTAAATAAATTAGCTCAACAATGACCCCCACCAAACAACAAAGGTTAATGTCCGCATATGACATTAAGGAAGGTAAAATAATCTTGAGCCACTTTAAGCCTAAAGTGCAGCAGCCACAGTCAGCAGCTGACTACATTAGAACAAATCTGGAGGTCCTTGCCAAAGACATTCATCCTATGGACCAAATTGCGCTGCATAAGCAAACTGGTGAGATGGTATACTCTACATTAGCAGACAAGGCAATGTTGGCTCACAAATTGTAGAACTCATTGAAAAACACATCGGCCCAACTAGATTTGGAGAACACATCTTCTTTAGACAAGGACAACAGGATAAAGTCCTTGGAAGAAATTATCCTTGAGTTGGGACATGATCCCAAGGATACCAAGGGAATAAAAGAATTGATGAAGAAAAAGGAAGAGGATATTGCTGCCCTCAGGAAACAACTAAAGCTTCCTTGTCATGCGGAAAGAGTTATTTTTGCTGACAAAACTAACCTCCCTAGGAGTCTAAGACTCTCTAGTGATAAACAAAACAAGTAAGAGAAATCCTTCTCTAAACATACATCATTCTATGAGAAACCAAGTGTTTTTCGATCCTACCTCAAGTCCAACGCTCGTTGTAGCAGTCCAGCCTCGCTGATCCAGATGAGCTCCTCCTTCACTTTGAAACCTGCATACACTAACAATCAAACGATTACATAACACCTGAATATTCCATAAAGCAAAGCATATTCAACATATAGACCAAGGAGTATATGAAACAATTCATTAACAACAAATCATTGAGAAGAATGGACTTATTTGTATTAAGGAAACAAAAGAAACCATTACAACCTGAGCCTTGGTGTTGTGCAAGTTCCTCCCAGGGTCCAGGAAGAGTTTTCCTCTACTTTGACAAGCTCACCCACTTCCAAATGAAACAAGAAAGGATGGTAATCTCTCCTCACAAGCTTCTACAAGGAAGTCCTAATTCCAGCAGCATCTACCCTTTGGAATGTTCAGCTTTCAACCTCCCCTCCTTTGGCCCAATGCCTTTATTTATAGTGTTCTAGAGGAAGTTATTCAGTTCCAACATCAATGGGATACTCCCTCTTTTGGATGGGGTAGCTCCTCTCTTGATGGGATAAGTTCCTCTATCATAGGGATGCATGAACCATCTGGAGGCGCTCAATACACGTCAAACACTCTTCTAGAAGGCTCTAGAATGACCACAAGTAACTTTTTTAAGATGAAACTCGCGCCTTTTGACCTTTACAGGAGTACGCACCCATTCCTTGACTTACAGAGCGTACAAGTACGCAGGTACAATGAGCTTGGGATGCGTACACGCAGGCAAGGTAGAGAGAACCTGCGTACCCAGAGATAAACATGTTTTTTAATGACTTTCTCTCTTTCTTGAAGTTTGACATGGAGAGCAGAGGGATAAGGCTTGACAAGGGGATAGTATGACTGTTGATGGAGCCATACTAACTGCAGATAGTCATGGTGACAAATTTTAGTGTAACAGATTGCCCCCTAAAGTGCGAAGCCTGTAATAGATAAGGGTTTTATATCATCTAGGAAGGGTGAAGTACTTTATCATTTCAAGGATTATCTCGTGGAGAGCCTGGTCAAAATCTGCAATTTTCAACACAAAATACATGTATAAGATTATATCATCGCTGAGGTAGGCATTCCCATACTCAAATCAAAACTTTAACTAACAGACTAACTACTACTCTGATACAGGAATGATTTCATAATACATCATAATCATAGACTCGTGTATACATAGTATGGATGCAGCCATCTGTTTATAATTGGTCTACAATACAATGAATACAAAACTTCTTGCAGCCTGGATGGTGGAAACTAGATCCAGGGTCTTCATCTCTACTTCCCGAATTGGTACGATTCTAGCCATGCGAATAAATGAGTCGATGTCGAACATGGTAGAAACCACTTGATTACCAGTCCATGACGTAAACTGTTAACAAGCGTGAGAGAGACCACCAGTAATGTCAATGGTTCTCAAAGTACCCAGAACAATCCATGAGATGTGAATGAATGAGTCGATGTCGAACATTTCATGGAATCCTTCGATCGCAAGTCAATGATGAAAACTGACGTCGAAGGCGAGAAACCTGCCATTGATGCATGCAGACCTCAAGGTACTGACGATTTCTAAGTCAACTTCTCTAGATAAAGTGTTGATGTCGATAGAAAGCGACCCGTTGCAGGCAAGCCCACAACACGAAATCATAGTTCAAGTTGAAGAAATGTTGCTGTAAGGACTGACTCAATGATGATATGATGGATGATAGGTATTCTGTAGTTGAATGTTTTGTTTCAGATCTCTTGAACACATAACGACACAACAGGTGGTTTGATGATAAATGACTCAAAGTCGACTCCCATAACCCGGCTAAAAATGTCAAGTGATTTTGGTCAACTGTGAGGTAAAGGATTTCCCAACCCAGTTGAATGAATAAGTGTCGTGTTCAAGA
>APFE031240071.1:0-10771 GCA_000404065.3 Pinus taeda | reverse complement strand
AATAATGTCAGTGTTTTTAAAATGAGATAATATTTCAATAGAAAATTTACATAGGTAATTTCCCATGAAATGTGGAACTATACTGCTACGAAAAATCCTATCATATTGGGATTCAAACCACGTAAAACTGAGGAGAAGAAGAAAAAAAAAAAAAAAAAACCCTTATAGGATTGGAATCGTTATTTTTAATCCACCCCATTTTTAAAATTGTCTTTTTAATATTGGATAATCCCTTCCATATGTAATGCTCCCATTAAATGTGGATCTATAACTTAAAAAACTTATTATATTGGAAAACGATTAGAAAATGATTGATTTTGTTTACTTTCTAACTTTATTCATTTCTTACTCCACTTTTAAAGATTTTAAATTCTATTATGTATATTTTTTACAAATAATATTCCAGAGATATTCTCGACCAAACCCTTAAATCATTTATAATGGCTTGTTGTAATAACTTATTATTATTCCCCTGGATGGGTGTGAGGGATGCTCCCAAACAATGGGTTGGACACGTGGATGTCTAGGGATGAGGTTTAACGTTTGTGGACTCATGGTCTTTGATATATTTCTTTGTGATCATGAAAAGCAACGAGATAGTATTGTGTCTCTTAAAGATATTAGGTATCCATTGAGTTCTAGTTGGCACAGTGTTGGTTTTTGCTTTTGGACCCCTTATCGATTAGTTCCTTCGTTTGGTTGTCCTATGGGCTGTTAGTTTGCTCGTCTTATGCTTGTAGTTGGTTTGGGTTGCATTCACTGGTGTGGGGTTTTGGTCTTTGGCTATGTTATTCATTAGCTTGGGGTTTTGTTCTTTGGTTATGTTTTTCAATATTAGTTTTGATAACTGTTTTTAGGTTTAGGTTTTTTTAGGTACCAACACAATTTTCCTGGTTCACAGAGTCTAATAAAATAGGTGTTTTCCATAATTTAAAGGGGAGTAGACATTTTTAACTTTTTATTAAAGTGACTCTCAATACAAGTGCATCTCAATACTCCGAGGGTTGTAGGGCTACCAAAAAAGCTAGAAAAGGTACTCCATAATCACCTCCCATGATTCCTAAATAGTTATTAGTAAGTCAATTAACTTTTTTAAGTATATTCCCCTAACATAGTCTTACCCATTAAACTATGACTGTGACAAGGATTGGGTGGATGATATAGAGTTTTAAAGTTTTCGAATAGAGAGGTGTTCTATGCGATGGAGTTTTATTCACTAGCTAAAACTTTTGTTGATGCGGTGGCGGAAGAGTAAAGACAATGTAGTCTTACCAATTAAACTAGGACTGACAAGGATTGGGTGGATGATATAGAATTTTAAAGTTTTCGAGTAGAGAGGTGTTCTATGCGATGGAGTTTTATTCACTAGCTAAAACTTTTGTTGATGCAGTGGCGGAAGAGTAAAGATAATGTTTTTTAGTCGGTTGACTGTTTGAGGATCCCTAAGGCTAAATTCATTATTCTCTAGAAGGTGCTTTTTGGTCTCAGTTCTAAAGTTTATGGTATTATTGTTGGAAAGTTTATGGTATTAGTGTTGGAAAAGAGGAAGGAGTGGAGTTCATGGGTTCTACTATTCAGGATGAGAAGGATGGACAATAACTTTGTTTCAAGGAGGATCAAAAATCTTTTTTTTCTTACTCTCATAATCATAGACTTCATGTTCACATTTCTATTTATATGGTTAGCTAATTGTGTTGAGAGAAGCTTGATGTGTAAGTATAATGTAACAGTAAGTATAATGTAAGAAAGTCTAAACATTTTTATATGTAATCTCAATATATTGAATATATTAATAATAAATACTTGTAAACATTTACAATGAGTTTATTAAATAAAATAAAAGGTTAACAAGATGTATAATATCCTTAAAAAGTTAAAAATAATAATTCAATTTGTTATATTGTAATATTTCCCTTTTATAATAATATATCACATTAAAATATATAACATATAAATAGTAGCTATGAGTTAAGATTCATTTTACCTTATAAATTAAAATAATTATTTTTGTAGCTACATTTAAATTTAATTAATAAACACAAACAAAAACATTAATACATTACAATATAACAATATTTTTAACCATGGATATTCACGCCCACTTTCCCGTAGATACTATTAATTTGTAGATAGGATTTGTTATAATACCGTGGGCCAATACCATGGCTCATCAATACAACATGCCAAAAAACCATCTCTTATGTCACAATCAAAATATTTTTAAAATATTATTCTTGAATTTACTTTTATAACATTCTTTTAATTAAATCTAAAACCAAAATATATTATAATTACTTTTGACATATATCTAAACTTTTTATCACATTAAAATATACAATTCTAGATCCATCTTAACTCATAATCTATCAAGTACGAGAGGTATCAAATCTCATTTCACTTTAAAAGAGATTCCTCCCTCCGTGCCTGGTAGATCTACATTTCCTCCTTTAAATAGGCCATATTCCACATGAATAATATGGGTCTATACCAGGGTTTCTGGTAAACCTAGAGCTCAAAAATCTTATTATTTTAGTTTATAATTATTTTTGTTTTAATGTAGAGTTATTTTAAAAAAAACCTTTATTTTATTTTTGATCGAGTAAAAATGCTTAACGTAACGTTATTTTTATTTTTATATTTTATTTACTTGTTTACTGAGTCAAAATGTTTACGTAACATAGCATCCCATCACATCACATAATCTTGCAACATCTCTTCCATACTTGGCTAACACTTAGGGCCAATAAATAGTAGCTATAAATTAATATTCATTTTACAATATAAATTAAAATAATAATTTTGTAATCATATTTAAATTTCACTAATAAGTATATAAAAGCTTAATACTTACAATATAACAAGTATTTTAACCATGGATATTCAGCCCCACTTCACCATAGATATCATTGAGTTGAGAAACATTCTTCAATCCAACATAGAAGATATGTAATTTCTTGTTATTTTTGAATCCAGACTTCTATGATCCATAGTGTGTTTAACAACAAAAAAAAGTTTAGTAAAAATCATATAGGAGAAAATTCTGTCGACCCATTTCTAACCAAGTAGTGTGATTCCATTTTAAAGCGTGAATTCAAATTATATTATAAAAAATATTAATTTAAAATATTTTGTGGATTATAATAAAACTTTATGATTAAGTATATACAAAACAAAATTACTGTTGAAATAAGATAAAAAAATAATAAAATAATTATAAGTATTAATAACCCTATAATCTTGGACGGACGAAAAAAGCAAAGGCTAAAATATACTTAAGGGTTGAGCTATACAAACAACAATCTAATTAATTAGAAAAATAACTATGTTTGGAAACTCATTCATAGTTATTCAAAAAGTTTTGAAAACAAAAAACTCAAACAAAAACTCAAAACTCCGCCCTCCCTTATTTATTGCAAAGGATTATGCTGCAATTCAAACAATTTGAGCAAATTGATTTTTTCACGTGTTAAGATAATTCAACCCAAACAATTAAAAAATAGCAAACAAAGAAACACATAGATCCTGGATTCTTGGAATTGGATAATAGGCGGTTTATAAATTTTCCTTTACCATGAAAACAATGGGCAATACCAAAGGGAATAATTCAAACAATAAAGGTAATTGGTTGTTCGAGACGAATACAAGGGAAAACTCTAGCTAAAGGAAATTATTTATATGATCAAATGCGATATCACATGAGCATGCACCGGAGCTTGCAAAGAAGGATTGGACGCTCATATTAATGCCACGATCACAAATTATAATACTCATGTCAAAATAGTTATAACATTTGGCAGTCAACTCGATCCCCTCGCTCACACAGGTGACAGTAAAATTTAATACTCCAAGGTGGGAACTAGAATATCAATGTGAGAAGGGCCTCGACCTTGTTTCTACATTCAATTTTGGTAGAATGGAATTATTTTCACTATCTCTTTATATTGTTGTAGTCTAAATAGTGGCAGGAATTGCTTGGAAAGTTATAGAAATTCTGGTTATATTTACAGAAAATTCTGTAAGAATTTTTGTAAATCTAAGTTATAGTTGTTACATTTCAAAATTTTAGGTGTTCTAGATATTTTTTATGGTGTTAAATCTATTTCCACCATGAAAAACACGATTCAAACTGTCATAATCCATTAATACAAAGTAAATAAACATAATATTGGGTAAAAAAAAATTATTTAATTTTACACATTAAAGGATGGGGTATGATGGTTGAACCCATCACCCACGGCGAAATTTAATATATATATTATTTTAATACACTTGCCACCCTCGGCATATGACTTAACCGTATACAACAATGTTACACTGACGGCATACCATCAACGGATCCTACTTCATTAATGCTGATTGCCTGAGGGTTTGACAACTGGACCTACCTTGATACATTCTACCCTCGATCTGGATATCGATCTTGGGAGTAGGTAGGAGAGTTTATTACTGCAGGCAAGGACTCGGCTTCCTCGTGATTACGGATTTGTTTAACGATGGAGATTTGATCCCTCCATCGAACGGTGAAGATTGCACTTGCCAGCTATACAGGGAGCGTTTTAGGGTTTGTGAAGCTCATTTGTTAGATAGAGGGTTACTTCCAGAGAGTTCCGCCATGCTGCATCCGGTTAAGGCGATCAGTTCTCAGACGTCAACCACGGATTTTGATGTTAAGATTTGTGCATGCCTTTTGTGCCTGAAGGCGATTCGAACTCCCGGCGTCCTACCCTGAACCCTGCTCATCCCATCAGGTAGATTTATCGTCGTTTCACTGTTATTCGTTAATGAAATTTACATTTCTCTATTGAATTTACTCCTCGACTAGTTTTCTCATTCGTTTCGGTTGCTTGAACAGAGTTTGGTGGTTTAACGCGGCGGCAAGGAACGACAGCGCCATTTCTCTAGAGAGAAACTATTCCACTGGGTAAGAGCTTGACTCCTAAAAAAAAATCTAGGCGCATAAGATAGGTGCCGGATGCAAGGTTTAATTTTTATCTATTTTCTGTCAGATGGATTCTCTGTTTTCTATTGGAAGCATGAATCTTTCTGTTACTTCCTGGGCTAAGGAAGCCTTTCATAGCTCGATGCCATGAGGCTCTGCCCTTATGAGTCCTCAAGGGGTTGCTGCGATACGCTCGCGCCTTATGAAGGACTCCCAGTCTTTTGTTGTTGCACAATAATTTTATTGTTTGATGTATAAACTTTTGGATAATTTTATCTCTCCCTTGTTCTGTATAAAATATTTACTGGCGAGCCATGGGGTTTTTAACTCAGCCCAGCTGCACCTTCTCAGAAGTATTTCATTATATGTTTATATATTTATATACTCGGTCGTTTTGTGTCTGTGTACAGCTCGACTCTGTTGCAGATTTTGGGTTTCTAAGTTTTTATGTATAAACCCTGTACTTCAGTTTACTTTAATGACCTTGTCGAGTCCCGGCAAGGGTTTGTTTATCTGTTAATCGTTGCATAATTTTTCACTGGAAATTGAATGTATATTTGTTCTTCGAACTGCTGTTACATATGCATATATTTACTTGTGGCTTTTACCCCTTATGCGCTCGGCGCTCTGGAACATCTAGTTATATTTCATCGCTTATATTTATATGACGATTCTCTGGTGCATATGACGATGGTTTCATTTGGTTGTTTAATTTAATGTATACCTGTAAATGTAGCTTCCATAGGTTTTGTTATTGAATATACCCCGTCTTCATGTTCGCGGATTTTCCTTTATATGTTGCTTTCCGGGACTATTTCGATGTATTCCCAGAACGTTTACGAATCCCATTTGGGCTTCAGCTGTTTTTACATTTTAAATAATTCTGACCCTATAAATAAAGGGTTTATAAATGGAACTTGTTGGTTACTATGGCTTTATTACAAACACTGTTGTATTAGTTATGTTGTTTTCTACTGTCGGAGAGAAGAAGGTATTACCTTATTTTACAGAGTAAGGTCTCTGCTGGTTCTGTTACTGTATGGAGAATCGTTCACACCCAGAACCTATAAATCTTGTCATTACTTGTTTACTGTTCTGCCCAGTTCGTCTGTTAATTTTTGTTTCGTTACAGATATAAGTTGTACAGTTCATTTCATCTTTCTATAACATGGAGACTTACTGTTCCCCTTCAAGATTTTGTTTGGGTTTCTAAGGGGTTTCGGTATTCGAATACCTGAAGGCATCCTAACCCGGGAAATCCCTTCTTCAGGGTTAACCAAATAATCTAAGTTCATTTCAACCCTAAATTAAATTCTTCATTTCAGACAGAATGTAATTGCTCTCTTTCTAATATACCAGAACTTTCGTCAGAAGCACTCTGCTTCTTAATCTAATGCCTAAATGATATTTCTAAACAATATGGAATTTTTCCAGAAATATGAAAATTGTAATTGTACTTACCTGTACTACCACGCTTACAGCCTCCTATACTTCTCCAGAATGGAGAAAATTGGTCTTTTGCTTGTTTTCCTCCCAACCACGAGACTCGTCAACCAGACTGAATCTCACCCCAAGCTCATTTGCCAGACCTCTGTCTTCAGCAAATATAATGCACCATTTATCCCTGTGCTATCTGGTCCTCACCAGACTTAGCATTGTCTCTTTTCTCTTTCTGTCACCTTCCTTTACCCGTCTGTTCCTCAACAACCCGGGCTTTTTCCTTTTTCCCATCCTTTCTATGGGAAGAGGAAAAGTAGTTAGGGTTTTCCCCCTTACTTGCTGGCAACTGTTTATTTTTTTTTAATCTGGCAAGAAAAGAGAATAACTTTCTTATAGAAAGTTACTATATGTAATTTACTCAATCCATGTTCAACTTTTCAATTAATAATATTCTAATCATTTAAAAAAACAATAATCCATGTTCCACATTTTACCTACAATGGTAACAACAGAAGATTTATTCACATAAATTGTCCGGTCATTACACAAACACTGCCTCTACAAGATTTTTTGAAATTTTTTTACTCGGATTCCAGTGACTTTTAACTGTCCAAACAATTCCTCCGCCTGGATAGACGACTCCCTCTGTATCAATCTCTAAATATCCCATGCTATAAACAATCAAAACATGGATTAGAAAATCATGGGATTAATGGTGTCAACCTGTCAGATGAAAGACACACTGGGCCATTACAAGGATGGTGATGCCAATATCCACCTTTGTGATGTTCTATTGCTGACAGCTCTAGTGACAGAGCTACAATGAATTATTAACAGTGGGAGAGTAGGATTTCTTGGTGCATTTCTTCTTCGAGGACGTGTTCCAGTGGTTTGAAGTGCTCACGTCCATGGGCTACGAATTGGCTTTATAAGAGAAAGGCCCGATAGACTTGCCATGGCCGACCCTGGGCCATCCAATTACTAGAATGAATAGGAGAAATCCAATAAATGGAATGAATAGGAGAATTCGAATCAACTCTTGGAAAGGTTTTTAGAAGTAATGGAGGGTATGTTGAATGTTCTGCAATAGAGGAATGCAACTGAGAAAAATGAAATGAAAATTTATCGATTCCTAGTGGGCATGAAATTTGCACCACTGCAAAGAAAAATGGAGAGGTTCTAAATTAAAGTGAGAATAGAGTAGTTCTAAATTAAAGTGAGAATAGAGTTGGTTACAATGGGTGTTAGACTCCCATTGCATGAAAATATTTTCACAAGTGAAGCTCAATTTGTCGTTGAGGAGGATTCAAGCATTGAAGAACCAGCTATGAACAAGAAACAGACCAAGAGAGTCCACGAGGTAGGAACCACAGACCAAAGCTGACTACCGAACTCCAAGGGATAACAGAATAGCTATTAGCTGCTAGACCTTTTTATTATGTTTCAAAATCCTTTGACTTTATGCAGGTATATTTTGTTCTAGGTGTTTTTCACAAAATTTACAAAAGGCACTTGTTTAGAATATTTAGCAAGAAGTGCCATCGAGCTTGGGTTAATCCCTCTGAGCATTTCTAGTTTGGAAACTAGATATTTTTATTAATATTAATTACTATATTTCTTTTTAAAGGAAAAGTATTAATAATTGAATTAGTTTAGATTCATTTAATTTTTATTTATCAATTCATTTAATTCTGGATAAAATATTTTAATGTGCAAAAGTTTCCTTAATTTTGTATTCAAAAAATAAGTTTGAACCTAGAGAGATTGGTTCATCTTGAAACTTAATAGATCCAAAATTAAATACATATAAGTGAGTCTTTTACCAATCTTTTTGCATCTCTAAACATTCATAGGTCAAAAAACATTTTATGTTATGTGAAACTTTTTTATTTTTGTTGATTATCTTAATACATAGGTTTGGTTATATATATATATATAGTCTAATTAGTACACAAAATTAACTTTTTCAAGTTTTAACAAAATTATAGAAAAGATTTTTCAGAGCATGAGTTTAAGTTATTTAATCTATAGAATTTGAATTCCTTAAGGTTTTTCATGGTGTTGAATCCATTTGTGCATTCTATAATGTATTTTAACCACCAAAAACTCACAAACTCGTTTTCAATTATATCGTCCAATTCTAAATAAAAAGACTATACTTGTGGAGTGCATTATAAGTAAACTTATTCACCATCAATCTAAAGCCTATACTCGTGGAGTGCATTATAAGTAAACCTATTCACCATCAATCTAAAGCCCAGTAGGAAAAATTAATTAATATATGTGCTAAATATATATATACATTTTAAAAGAGAAGTAATAAGATTCTTAACCATGGAAATTCTTAACTTGTATATAGTCTTTGTTACAATGCCATGGGCCAATACTATGGTTTATGAATATTAAATGCCCAAAAAAACCACAACTCTTTTCATATGAGGCTTGTTCATATGAGAATTTTTTTTAATTAATAAATTTAATTAAAAAGATAAAAAATGTATACTACTTAGGAAATAAATCTTAGCTTTTCATTAGCGTATGCTACTAAAAATATTCTAAAATATTATGTGGATCTATCTTAACTCTAGATCTATCAAGTCTTCACTCTAAAATAGGTTTGCATATCAAGAGAATCGAGATTTGATCCCTCTTGGTTGTTGTTATATTCAAAGTTAAGATGGATCTAGGTTGGTTTAATCTTTTTGCTATAATACACATAAATACCGTGGGTCAATACAATGAGTTGGCAATACCATAAGCATTTTTATTTTCATATGGTTATTTTTTTGTTATTTTTTATTTTTTAATTTGACCAAATTAAAATGTTTTCATTATATTACGTTAATATTTTTCTTTAATTTTACCTTTTTATTTTTATTTACCTTTTATGTAATTTGACTTAATCAAATGTTAAACATTATTGGGTTGGAGAGCATTCCCAGTGCCATAATTAAATTAAGGCTTTATAATCCCTATTCTAAAATAGACATATCTATAAGCAATACTAATAATTATTGAGCCAAGAGGTTCATTCTGCAGCCCGCTATGATGTGTAAGGTTCGTGTGTCATAAAGTTGAAATTTTACTATGTCCACCAAAATAAAAATAAAAATAACAAATCTAAAAATAACAAAAAAAAATTAAATAACTCTACAAAAAATTTAAATAATGCCCGCTCATAAAAAATTACGAATATTTAAGATAAATTTACCTAAATACTTATTTAGGTCATTATAAAACCATGGCAGTGACAACTTTTGATCATCCACCTGAAAATAATGCAGTGCCACGTGTGCCACTGGATAGACAGGCGGCCGTCTACAACAGCATATAAAATCTTACCCGTAGCCAGAGATCTTATCCTTTGTGATTATCTACGCCCCTCTACAAAACATAATGGCTGGCAATCTTTCAGTCACATTTCACATGCTTATTCCGATTTTTAATCGGATCTGTAACTCGATTATCGCCATGCTTAGCCCCTTTTCCACCTTTGGGTAGCGTTTAGCTATGTACCATGTCATTTCTCTTCTCGTTGTTCATCCACTCCATGGTTGGCCCTGTTGTGGGAGTTTGTTGGCTCTAGAGGCATAGACAGATGGCCATCCCTAATTCCAGCGGAATTCCCCTGGTTCAGCTGCGGATCGAACTATCCAACATTTGCAATCCTCTGGTTCCCCCTGTCTGCTAAATGATCGTGCCTGATTACAATTCGCAGGCTCTCCTGAGAGCCCAGTTCTCCCTTGCAGTCGAGCATATCCTCCTAATTTCCAATCTTTCTAGCTGTAGTCGTTCCAATCTTCACGTTTGGCAAATGAACGATGGCAATCTAGAGGAATAACCTGGTGGCCCGAATTCCTGGTACTCACGCATTGAATTCCCCTTGAGTCAAGGATTCGACGCAAGTGTAGCCAACAAGAGTGGGTGTCTGATACAGCGCAGCAGTGGCCTTAACACTCGTCGGAGCTCAAGGTGACAGCAACAATTGGCCTCACCTCAATTCGCCTCACTTCCTCTGTGGCATCAACTAGTCACAACTCACCTCAATTAGGTTGTTGGATGTGAAGCATCGCATGGGAAGCTCAGTAGTTTGGGTGCTCTGTTTCGGTCGCTCAACCAATTCCCGAGACACCAAGGAAGAGCAGTTAGAGCACATGAAGAGAAGTCAACAAGGGAACCCGTGTTTGCGTCCGAGTGTTACTTCGGGCATTCTGTTCCTCCAGGTTTCTCGGTCGATTTCCATCTCGAAGTCCAAATTTGAATGACTGTTGAATACGTCAGAGTATATTTGTTCATTGTCAGGCATGTATGCGTGCTGGCAAACTCAATTTTGTATTAGCATTTTTGTTAGTATGTATAGATGAGAAGCAAACATTGTAATATCAAAGTTTT
>APFE031240068.1:64003-78242 GCA_000404065.3 Pinus taeda | reverse complement strand
GGTGAAAACCACCTGCTGCAATATGTCTCTATCTTTTCAATTAGAAACTTCTTTTTACAATGATTCTGTACTGGTGCAGTCCTTTACCAGTACGTAGGCTACTACCTTGAGAGAGCTACAACCCTCTCTCGTTTTCCAGCTTCTTCTTGAAGGGAGCTACAACCCCCTTAGTTCATGTACTAGTTGAGATATTAGTACACAGGCTGCTACCTGCAAAAGAGTACAACCTTCTCTTCCTTCCAGGGACCACATTTCATAAATTTTCAGACTGGATCCACACATAACATCAAGCAAACATCAAGAATTTATGCATCAACCAATCACCTTTTCACCAATCAAAACTGAATCAAAATAAACACTTCTCTGACGACTGTACCCAGATCATAATAACAGTAATCATACCCCACTTCTGAACCCAGAACACTGTAGCAATAAACAGAAGTAGCTATAACATCAATCAAGATATGTACGCTACTTCACTATTCAGAAACCTGCGTACAGATCTATAAATTCATTCTTCTAAACATCCAGATATTAGTTAACCCAGATTATCAGATTTATAGATCAAGCGTGCGCCACATATCACAAATCAAAATCATATAGAGATACCACTATTCCAACCTTAATATTTTGACCCATCAATAGAACTTATCCTTCTCCTTGCGCTCAGGTTCCTTCTTCATTCAGATCCAGATCTGCACCATAACCCAATCACAGTATTCCAGATCTAGTACTTTATCAGATATTCAATGATTCAAAAGATGCCTTGCCAAATGATCTCCTTCCTCTTTTATAGCCTTAGGCCTTTCACAATACCATGGACCAAAAACCATAAAAATTCAATACCATGGACCCAATACTTGGGATCAACACTTATGATGAGATACCATGGCCCAAAACCATAGGTTCAAATACCAATGACTAAATACCACGAATCAAAACCATAGGATCAAAAATTGTCGGACTAATACCATGAACCAACCATAATATTTCCCATGTGCGTGCACTTTTCTCTGCATGAAAGTGCATGAACTTTTCTCTGCATGAAATTTTCTCTGCACGAAAGGAACTTTTCTCTGCGTGAAAGTGCATGAACTTTTCTCTGCAGGAAAGGAACTTTTCTCTGCATGAAAGTGCGTGAACTTTGCTACACTATAATTTATCATCTGAGATGAGTGGGTTGCCATCAAGTACAACATATGTATCATAATGCCAATAATCTCCCCCTTTAGACTTGATGGCAAAAACAACCAATCACTCTCCCCTTTGACATGAAGGGAAAAGGGGCAGGCTACCATACTCCCCCTGAGTACCTACTGAAAACTCTGAACGAGCTCCCCCTTTGTATATGCTATGTGCTAAAATGTTGTCAGCAAAAAGATGTTCTACAAGAAAGAACACGACTCCATACATTATAAGTAACCTTCCTATCATCAAGACTCATACATACATCCATCTCCCATCCAAGTGGGAATACACAAGATAGACAAAACTCATTCATCCCAGGCATAGTGGGGAAACCACAATAGGCCGTTACATGACCTTAATATGAAAAGAAGTACATGACACAGAGACAAGAACAACTATCAGAAGAATCCACCTTCAGACCAGCACACATTGATCTACTCCACCATAAAACTCTTGAGAAATCAAACGAAGGACTTCTAAGATAATGCCAACAATGCATCATTAGAAAAATATATCCTCCCCCTGAACCTGTGCTAGATGATCTCTGAGAGACCCATTTGACCCACATAGATCAGCAAATGTACATGTATCCACCTACGTACAACAGACAAGATTCAATAGCAAGATGATGCATCAAAAACCCCCAACTTCTGTCTGAGGTATTCAACTGTCTCCCTGGGCAATGGTTTGGTGAAAATATCAGCAACTTGTTCCTTGGAGGGAACATATTCCAATTTAACCTTTTGTTCTAGTACTTGTTCCCGGAGAAAATGATACTTGATCGGTATGTGCTTGATCTTTGAATGCATGACTGGGTTCTTTGAAATGCTGATTGCACTTGTATTATCACATATGATGGAGATAGGTGGTGTACAAGTGATTTGAAAATCCTGCAAGGTTTGCATCATCCAAACGAGTTGAGTGCAACAGGATGCAGTAGCTACATATTCTGCTTCAGTTGTAGATAATGGAATAGAACTCTGTTTCTTGCTGAACCAAGTTACTAATCTGGAACCCATAAAGAATGCACCATTACTATTGCTTTTTCTGTCATCCACGCTTCTAGCCCAATCTGCATCTGTATAAGCATGAAGAGTAAGATCCGCATCTCTAGGATACTATAGGCCATAGTTTTGAGTTCGTTGAAGATACTTGAAAATTCTCTTTACTGCCTGAAGATGAGTTTCCTTAGGATTTTCCTGAAATCTTCCAACCATTCCTACTGCATGCATGATGTCTGGTCGGGTACCTATTAAATAGAACAGACTTCCAATCATGGACCTATAGGTTGGTTGATGCATTGTTGTTGATTCATCATTTGCACTGAGGCTGCATCCTATGACCATAGGAGTGCATACTGGTTTCAAATCTTCCATGCCATACTTCTTCAAGATCTGCTTGAGATAAAAAGATACCGCCTTTATTTTGTTGGATTTGTAAACCAAGAAAATATGTCAGTTCTCCAAGCAAAGACATTTCAAATTCCTTCTGCATCACCAAGGCAAAGTTTTGACTATTAGCTTCTTCATTGCTGCCAAAGATGATATCATCTACATACACAACAAGTATTAGCAATTTGTTATTTTCAATTTTTATATAAAGATTGCTATTTGTTGATCCCTTTGAAAAACCTTGTTGATGAAGGTATTTGTCCAGATGATAGTACCAAACCCTTGGAGCCTCTTTGAGACCATAGAGAGCATTCTTTAGTCTGCATACAAGATTTGAATCATTACCAAGGATGAATCCATCTGGCTTCTCAATGTACACTTCTTCTTCTAAGTCTTCATTCAAAAAGGCTGATTTCATGTCCATTTGAAATACTTTGAACTTCTAAAAGCTAGAGAGAGCAAGGAACATTCTGATGGCCTCAAGTCTAGCAACGGGAGCAAAAGTTTTTTCAAAGTCTATTCCTTCTTGTTGAGCATACCCTTTACAAACAATTCTGGCCTTGTTTCTCTAATCACTTCCCATTTTCATTCAACTTGTTTTTGAAGATCCATTTTGTCCCTATGACATTCTTATCTTTTGGTCTAGGAACCAACTCCCAAGTGTTATTCTTTTCGATCTGCTCAAGTTCTTCATCCATTGCTTTGACCCAGCATTCATCTTTGCATGCCTCTCTTATATTTTGTGGTTCAGTGGAGGAAAGTAATGCCAAATAGCTTGAAGCTTTTGCAATTGTTCCTTGTTTGTATTCCTGCCTCTTTTTGCCCCAAAATTTGAGATTCTGGATGATTCTTCTGAACGTACCTGGATGGAGTCTTTTCTTCTATCCTTATTTGTTCTTCAGGCTCCTCATGGGTTTCTTCTTCATAGGTTTATTCTTCATCTTGAATCTTATTTAATGTTGATGGATAGTCCTCATCATCTTTGAAATCTTCAGATCTTACCTGTTCATCTCCTTCATAGCTCAAAATGATCTTGTCCCATATTTCTTTTGTGGTTTTATACTGCATAACCTTGATGAATTCTGATTGAGATAGACATCCTAATAGAGTATTGATAGCCTTTGCATTAGTTTCAAACTGCTTCTTCTTAGCCGGATCTATAGGATTTGTTGATGGAAAAGTGTACCCTGTATCTATGATATCCCAGACTTCTATACCAAGAGATTGAAGATAGGTTGTAACTCTTACCTTCCAATAGATGAAGTTGGTCCCATCAAAAATTGGTGGATTGATGCTTCTCTCTCATAGTTGCTCATGATGATAGATCTTCCTTCAAGCGATCAAGCTTCTTCTGAAGGACCCACTCTGATACCAATTGTTGAAAATAATACTGAGAGGGGGGGTGAATCAGTATTATCTGGTCAATTATTTTCTTTTTCAAACCCAGAACATATACGCTACTTCAGTTAGAGAAAACCACATATATATGCAACTACAGATAAGGAAACCCGCGTATGCCATACAGACTTATAATTTAAAATATTCTCCAGATGTTGAACATTAATCTGTGCATCAAGATCATATAAACAATAACCAGGAACAGAAAAATAGAGCAGAAGACAATCACGCACAAGAACACAAGATATAAGGTGGAAATCCAATGTGGGTGAAAACCACCTGCTGCAATATGTCTCTATCTTTTCAATTAGAAACTTCTTTTTACAATGATTCTGTACTGGTGCATTCCTTTACCAGTACACAGGCTACTACCTACAGAGAGCTACAACCCTCTCTCATTTTCCAGCTTCTCCTGGAAGGGAGCTACAACCCCCTTAGTTCTTATACTAGTTGAGATACTAGTACGCAGGCTACTACTTGCAGAAGACTACAACCTTCTCTTCCTTCCAGGGACCACGTTTCATAAATTTTCAGACTGGATCCACAAATAACATCAAGAATTTTTGCATTAACCAATCATCTTTTCACCATTCAAAACTGAATCAAAATAAACACTTCTCTGATGACTGTACCCAGATCATAATAACAGCAATCACACCCCACTTCTGAACCCAAAACACTGTAGCAATAACTAGAAGCAGCTAGAACATAAATCAAGAGATGTACGCTACTTCATTATTCAGAAACCTGCATGCATACGCTTCTATGTCAATACCAACCTTATAGATCAAGCGTGCGCCACATATCACAGATCAAAATCATATAGAGATACCACTATTCCAGCCTTAAGATTTTGACCCATCAATAGAACTTATCCTTCTCCTTGTGCTCAGGTTCCTTCTTCATTCAGATCCAGATCTGCACCATAACCCAATCAAAGTATTCCAGATCTAGCACTTTATCAGATATTCAATAATTCAGAAGATGCTTTGCCAAATGATCTCCTTCCTATTTTATAGCCTTAGGCCTTTCACAATACCACAGGCCAAAAACCATAACAATCCAATACCATGGACCCAATACTTGGGATCAACACTTATGACGAGATACCATGGCCCAAAACCACAGGTTCAAATATCAAGGACTAAATACCATGAACCAACCATAAGATTTCCCATGTGCGTGCGCTTTTCTCTGCATGAAAGTGTGTGAACTTTTATCTGCATGAAAGTGCATGAACTTTTCTCTGCATGAAAGGAAATTTCCTCTACATGAAAGTGTGTGAACTTTTCTTTGCACGAAAGTGCGTGAACTTTTCTCTGCATGAAAGTGTGTGAACTTTTCTCTGCATGAAAGGAACTTTTCTCTGCATGAAAGTGCGTGAACTTTTGGTTCACACCTTTTATGCGGGAGACCTGTGGAACCAGAAAATAACTTTGCTGCACTATAATTTATCATCTGAGATGAGTGGGTTGCCATCAAGTACAACATATGTATCATAATGCCAATAGTGTTGAGAAGAGAATTTGTGCCCTTATGCTCTGTTCTGTAAAAACAACATTCTCCTTTCAATAAACCGACAGTCGAATTTTGGGTGACAAAAACAACGGAATTATTGCTATCTAGTATTTTGAGGAACACAAGAGAAACTCATCCCTGGGTTCAGAAGACACCAAATTCAACTATCCTCTGTTTCAATGGTGGACTATTGTTTTCCTGAGCATTTCCTTTTCTGATTAATACATAAGAAGAAAACTCAACACCATGCTAGGGGGATTCATAAGGAAAGAGCCCTCAGACTCCAGCAAGCTATATGAGAACCCTAAGGTGGTGGACCTTTTCACCCGAGAAAATTGGATATCCTTCTTTGACAAAATTCAGTGTCATGATGAAGAGATAACCAAAGAGTTTCTGGTATCCCTGAGACCACATTCAAGGACACATGCCACAATTAGTTTTACAGGTTGACCCTAGAACTCATCCCTGAGCTCATCAGTAGATATATTGGTCTACCATTGGGGTTCCCTTGGAGCAAGGAAGATATATCATTGGGCCAGATTGCTAAGAAAACATTCTTTCTACCTAAGGAGCATCCTGTAGAGGACAAAAATGGAGTTAGAAGGACAACTTTGCCCCCTCTCTGGAGTGAAGTTAGTTATCAAATTATGAAGTACATCACATGTGAAGGGAGGTTTAGCATGATCTATGGATACCATTTCAGGTTGTTAAGTGAATTAAGGCATGAGATTGACTTGCCTTCAGACAAGAAACTAAGCATCCCATATTTCCTTCTCCAGTCCCTAATTGAATGTGGTACAAAGCTAAATGAAGGGATCCCAGATCAGTTGGCCCACCATGGACTCATCAAACTATTGGTGGAAGATGCTTTACACACCTACACTGTCCCCATATCTTGGGAAATCTTCGAAAACATGTCTAGAAATTATAACATTAGGACTTTGGCTAAAAACATCACTCCATCCAGCAGCGAGGAGGGGGATCAAACTAAGGAAATGGAGAAAAACAATGATGAGGGCATAAAGGGCATCCAAGAAAAAGGTAGAACAGAGGAGGCACAAGAAGAACAGAAAGAAATTAGCCAGATTGCTAAGCCTAAAGCAGAGGGAGAAACGACAACATGGACAACAAGGGAAAAAAGGATACAAAGCAGAAAGGAAAAGGCCGAACATGCCCAATTGATGGATGCCACAGCTAAGACAGGCACCCAGAAAGAAAAGGAGAAGGTGCACCCTGACATATCAGTCACATAGGCAGAAACAATGGACACAGAGATTTCTACAGGAAGCGAATAAAAAGACCACCAGGAAGAGAAATCCCCAGAAACATTGGTAAGGGAGGTAGCAGCTATGCTTGCTGCATTAATCACACCTACAAAACAAAAAGGAAAGAGAAATAGGTAAACCTCAATGTACTTCAAAGCTAGGAGGAGCACATGGATCAAAATGGGCAAACCCTAGCCATAATCAAAAGAACCAATTGTCATTGAGGACACAACCACTAAACCAAAAGAGGAGTCTCCTTCTAAGATATCCATCACCTATGAGAGAGGAAGCCCAAAAACTCCACCTGGAGGGACAAAATTAGGATGATGGACTCAAAAACAGCTCTATGGGAAGCTGAAATGGCTCTATAGGAAACTCTGGCAAAGTTAAAAGAAACCAAGGAATTGGAGGAGAAGGCAGCCAAACAACCACAGGGGGAAGAAAAGACTGAAGAAATACTGGAGCCGAGACCTCAACCTAGCTTAGGCTCATATTACAACCTGTTGGAAGGTGGGAAAATTATCCCACAGAAGTTTGTCGTACCCCTCTTCTTTTCATTGGAACGAGGGTCAAGACTCACACTTGGATGAGGATTGCCAAATCCAAGGGTTGTTGTAGACATAGACCACCTAGAAGAACAACTAAAGGAATCAAGGAAAGAGTTGGCCATGGTAAGACACATGGAAAGCAGTCAGAGAGCCAAATTATAGGAAGAAAATGAGCTACTGAGGAAGCAGTTGTAGCTGAAAGAAAGTCATAAGGAAGATAGGCCATCCATTGTGGGAGAGCAACAACAGCAAGAAAGACCTCTAGCAGACAAGGAGACAACTGAGGAACAATAGAGAGAAGAAAAGCTGCCAACTGATATTGGGATGCTAACAAAACTGCTACAGGAAAAGGAGTCACAGGCAGTAGAAGAAATACACGCTTTGAAACAACAGGTGCAAGAGAAAGAAGCCCAAATGGCCTGCATGGCTAGTTGGGAAATAGAAGCCTTACAATGTAGGCAACCTACAAAGTCATATGAATTATATCTCAAGGATCAATGGTTGCAATTTCAAATTAACACACTGGCACAAAGGGGCACCATTCCATTCCAGAACTACAATCAGTTCATGTATTTGTGTGACAATAACTCAACGGAGGACAAGGCCAAGTTAGCAAAATTCTATTTACACAACTTGGCACTTCCAAACATGAACCTATGGGACCCCAATGCAGCATTGGGAGATGTGTAACTAATGGCCATGGCCTCTTGGTTAAACCATGAGGAAAAGAGGGCAGCAGAAATTCAGGAAGTTATGGACAGGGAACTGAGTGAGCCACTCATGATCAGAGCAGAACTAGAAGATCCCTAAGCTTTAGTGTATGCCCATTAGTACCTGGCCAACAACCCTCAGACTCTCCTAGACTACATTGAAAGACAAGCTCAGGCCATCACGCACTTTGAGGACATGGAGGGACTGTTGGGTGACAACTGCATACATGCTTGCACCAGCAGATGGAACACCTTATCCCATAGTCTGAAAATAAGGGAGTACCACTCCCCAACAAGGATGCAGGAGGCTTTGGCCAGAGTACCTCTCTACAAATAGTCAACGCAAAATCTAAAGGCCAGCTGGATTGGCCTAAAGTTTAGTCCTCCATTTCTTTTGGGACTACTAGAAGGGGTCAAAGAAGAAGAAGAACATAGGCAATGGGAGGAGGTAGAGAGAAAGGCAAGGTTTCATGACCAAGAAGAGGACATCACCTCGAAAGCCTGGGATGTTAGAGAGGCGGTCAAGGCAATCAAAGATGATGAGTTGGATTAGTTGCTCAAAGCATGAACAACACATTCAGCAGGGGGGTTCTAGTTCTACACATGATTTTGAATATATTTATGTTAATTGAATGAATGAGAATAGTCACTTGACCACAAAGTCTAATACATGTTTATTGGATATTTTTGGACATCTTTTGGACCAAGATCAAGCATTTATGAGCCAGTTGACAGCCAAATATGAAGGAACAAGGTTGAGGATTCGTAGGAAGGGTGTCTCCAACACTAAATGACCATTTCCTCAAGTTCTCCACCATCAGCTCAGAGTTCAACAACCCGCCAAAGATGATTTCAAGGGGCAGCCGAGCAGATTTTGTGAAGTGGTTGATTAACTACAGTCTTGAGTAGCCAAGCCCCTAAAGTTAAGGAGGGTTCTTGGGAGTCCTTGTAGTGCATAAGTAGGAAGGATTCAAGCCTTAGTAGGTTAGCTATTGAATAGTTGTTTTTCACACTTGAGTGCAGCTCTGCCTTTCAGCTCAACTTCGAGCTTTTGCTGTAATAGTTTTGTGACATGATTATTTTTTGCGTAATGGAGATAAATTTCACTTTGTACCAACTCTAAGCTTTCTTAGGAGGTTGTATCTCTTGGGGTTGGGCCCAACCCAAGTGCCAGTACCTCCTTTGTGTACTTTTATGTGTTTTTGCTGCATTCCTAGAATAATTTATGTTATTTAGATTAAAATCTTTCTTTGTTATTTAGGTCATTTTTAATGATTGAAATAGCTTTTCATGCTTTAGGTTGATTTGATAGTTTGGTAAAGGAAAATACCTACAAAAAGGCCACCAAGCAATCCTTTATCTCATCTCTCCCTCCTTGGGACCATGAGCTGAGACCAAGGCATACTTGCTGCCACAAAAACATTGTTTTTGCCTCTTCATGCAATTGCTGGTGTTAGATTTTTAGTTAGGGAAGTTGATACCAGTTGTGCTTACATGTTTAAAATATATTCTTTATTAGCTTCCATATTTATCTTACATGATTTTCTGCCAATAAACTTATGTTCATCATGTTTATGGTTTTTAGGTCAAATTAGGTCAGAAGAGCTAGATCTTTGGTTTTCCTAGTCTTTGTTGATCAGTTTTGGAAATAGTGTGCAGAACACTTGTGATACCTCCCTTCCTACCCTTCCTCCATCATACAACCTAATCCAACCCCTAATCCAATATTCCTTCCCTTCATTTTCACATTTTCCCACTTTTCCCTAATCTCTACATTCTTGTGCATCATTGCTCCCTCCATCCTTGAACAACTCCTATCACCTTAATCACTCCTTAGCCTCATTCACCAGGTCCTAGAACTGTTGACATCCTTCTCCAACCTCCATTTCCACTTTCCCACCATTTTTCCACCATCAACCCTCCAAAATCCTCTTTCGGGTCTTCCTGTAGAACATCCTGTAGAACCCCTGCAGACTTCCTGTAGAAGTTCACGTGAGAGGTTTTTCGAGATCTAATCATTGTGAAACTCTTTGGAAGGGTGTTAGGGACCCCTTAGGCCCTATTCTCACCTTATAAACCTCCTGCAAGCACTCACTCCATTTCCTTTCTCCCATCAACCTCTACACAGTGAAAAATAGTCAAAGCACATGCAGAATAATTCTGCGAAATTACTCAAAAATATAGAAAGATGTTTTCTTCATATTTCTCTTCAGAAGTAGTTTAGTCACATGCATTTTACCTTTCCAAGAGTAAATGGCATTCATTTCCACCACTTTGATCTATTTTCTTGCATCAGTAAGGTTAGCCGGTAAAACTAGGGTTTGCTAGGGTTTGCATTTCCTTTCAGCTTTCAGCTTCTTTCTGCAAGTAGACTAGCCTATTTTGAGTTAACTTTCATCCATCACAATTAAAAGCTTCTTCTAAGAGCTCATAGAAGTTGGCTTAAGCTCCTAGTGAAGTTGTGCCAGCTGATCAAGTGACAGCCTGTGGCAAGAGCTAGTACTTGTGCATATAGCACTGTCGCTTCCAAGTTTGTTACGAAAAACCGGGTTGATAAAAGTAAAGAAGGGAGTCCCAGGAGTTACAGCATCATTGCTACAATACTGGAGCCCACCATGTAGGCTTGTTAGCTAGCACCAAAACCTCTCACCTCTTGAGAGGAAAACTTGAACAAAATTATTCTTCTAGATATTCAAATGATGTCCACCAAGACCATGACACACACCCTTGACTCTAGTATCCTCCCAAGAACCTTGTCACTATCCGTGATGTTATGCCTCTTCCCTTTCGTGACTTCCTTCGAATTGCTCTCCTTGGCTCCTTCTAGAGAAACTCGGTCTCTATACTTCACATTGCTTCTTCTCAATTCATCCTAGAGAAACTTAGTCTCTATGACCTCACTTACTTCCTCTATATAATATCAGTCTCTAAATCTCTATCTCAGTTACCCAGAAAAAGTATCTCAGAAGAAACCTCCTTCATTGGCCTAGAAGAAACCTCCTTCGTTACCCCAGAAGAAACTTCTCTTCACCACCCCAGAAGAAACTTTCTTCTTCACTTGCCCATAAGATGCCTCCTACTTCACCTATCCATAAGAAACTCTTTCACTATTCCCATAAGAATCTCTTTCATTGTCCCAAAAGAAACTATTTTTCTCACTTCTTCGCACTTCTCTTTATAGCCTTCTTCATCACACTTTTTCACCTCTTCTTCGCACTTATGCTTGATCGAATGCAAGTCGATTTGCTTTATTTCAAGTGAGGTCAAGTTAGGCTTTATACACCTTATCTCATGTCCTTTAGGCTAACATAATCACTAGAGGTTATGCCGACTTCTTCTACCATGTTCTTTCATCGTTATAGGCCGACTTGAAGAGGATAAGTGAAAAGGTATTGGAGAATACGTTACAAAGACAAATTTGACCCTTTACAAAGTGTAACATGACTTCATTATGTTATCACCTAGATTGACCTCAAGCTAAATTGAAGCAATTCTATTGTAACCACAAACCACGCTTAACCTGGTAGCTAGCCCTACCAGGTCAGGAGAGGGCTCTCTCCTTATGGATCTCAGTCAAAATGATTGGATGAGGGATAAGATTTTATGCTAGGTATAGTAGCTCTAGGGTTTTGATTGATTTTTTTGGTTTTTTTCTAGATCAGATGGAACTCAACAATTTAGGTGTAGGAAATTAGGTCAGAATGTAGGGTGTTATATGGCGCAAGGTAGGTATAGGCTTTAGCATTTGAAATTAAGTGAATTGAGGTGTATAATACTGGTGAGGAGCTGAGGAGGGCATGTGGCAATCATGGATCCTTCTCAAAAAATAGAAAAAAACAGAATACTGAATGATTTGCCAAGGTAGAGCACTGCAAACAATGGATTCTACCTATCTATCTTGACATCGGTCAATTAGAAGCAGTGAAATAGATGATGGCATACATAAAATATGTAAACAAATAATAACAAAATAATAAACTATGCTAAAACACCATACCACAGGGATCCCATAAAAATAGTTGCAATTCCTATTAATTTCCTTGCCAAACCGCTTACAATGGTGTACAATCAACCTCAGAGCATCCAAGTGAGTCCAACCTCACCAAATGAAAAAGAAAACACATTTAAATATAGACATCTAAACTACTCATTCTGACCTTCAGGGGTTGAATCCATGAGAAGAGGTGTTGTTTCAACCATTTCCCAACTAAGAACTAGAATCTAAGCAGTGAAACAACCTGCCTCTAAAAGAGTGGAAACAGATTCATTTGCCTCAAAACCACCTCTAACTAATGAATCTACCCTCTAACACTATTTTACCATTATATTTACATGCCATGTCATCAATTACATTAGTGAAATCATCCATGAGGAGAGAGAAAACAAATTTACACTTAAAACAGGCGAAATTTTTATTTTCTGGGCAAACTGGTCAAAAGCGCAGCGCCACTGGCCAAAAGCGTAATTCCACTTTCAACACACTTTTACAGGCCTTCCCCTTAGCCCAATTGAGCCCATGATAGCTCATTGGAAAGGTATTCAAGTCTCGCTTCTAGAACACCTAGAATTTTTTAATTTGGAGATCATTTTCCCCCTCAAAACTTGAATCTCCCAAGACTGCTTCTATGTGTCCAAAAAGAGGTAGAGAGGCCATTTTTTGGTAGTTTTTGGACCTTTTGGTGACCCATATTTGCTCCAAAACTTCTGAAAATTTCCAGGGTGAATGTCCTCATCATCTGATGCTCCAGGAAAAAGTGCAGTGGCGGTGGCGTTGTGCTTCTGGGAAAAATTTCTGTGTTATGAATTTCAAAATTTGAAAAAAGCAAAAACTTCTCAAAACTTGCCCAAATTTGGCATGGAACACCACCATTAGCTACTTTGATGGGCTAGGGAGGCTTCAGCTAACATCTTCAATCTATCTTGCTTTGTTTTTCATTTCAAAGCCCTCCTTAGCCTAACCTTTAACTTTCGAATCCTCATCTTACAAATTTTTTTGAGGGCCATGTAATGGTAGGACATGGGTTGGAGCATTTTCTTATCCCTGTTGGCCTTCTCAATCAATCCTTCAAGTTTCCCTATTGTTAGAAAATTATATATTACGAAGCAATGGAACACATAAAATATTGTAGAAATATGAACACAGAAAACGCATAAAACAAGAGAGACACAGATATACGTGGTTCACCCAGTTTGGGCTAGGTCCACCCCGAACAACCAGTCCTTCCTTTCTATTATCCAGCAAAATGAAGAGACACAACCTACAGCAAATCTGCTGTAATATCCTCTGTTTTCTCTCACAGTCTCACCTCTCTGTTTTCCTCTCACACATATAGAATACACATCTATTACAACGTCAAATACAATACCCTCATACAAAGAGAGGGGTTTCCTTCTAGGGCGAAAGCCCTAAACTAAACATAAGTTCTACCGTCAGATCATCCGCCTAATGAACGGCCCAAATTGACTAGAAATTACTATACTTTTACAAGGTAAATTTACATCTGTTTTTAGCTTCGGGGGCGCTGCCCCGAGCACCCGCTGGGGGACCGCTGGCCCCCGGACCCCCCAACCAAGGGGGATTGGCCCCCTGGGACCCCCACGGGGGGGGACAAGTCCCCCCCGCACCCCCTCACGTGGAGGGGTGTACAAACTTCCTGGGGTATACATCCGGCTGAAACAAAGACCTCTGAACAATCATGCTCCACACACAACAATCTCCCACTTGGAGAATGATTGTAGCAACTCCATCGCTGCTTCATTTGCTGGACAATGATTCCTCTCTTGGACCTGGCTGTTTCTCATCTTCATCGTCATCCTTGAAGACCAATTGAAACTGAGCATGTTCTCAGCTTCTCCCTGGTTACAACTTTTGTTAGCATATCTGCAGGATTCTGGCTAGTGTGTATCTTTTCCAGCTTCAGCTGTCCATCTTCCAACACTGATCGTATGAAATGGTACTTGAGCTGTATGTGTTTAGTCCTGGAATGAAATGCTGAGTTCTTTGCAAGATGAATGGCACTTTGGCTATCACTGTATAACGTGCCCTTATCATGCTCCTTTCCCAATTCACCCATAAACCTTTGTAACCAAATCATTTCTTTACTAGCCTCTGTAGCAGCAACATACTCTGCTTCTGTTGTTGAAAGTGCAACAACACTTTGGATTTTTTGAAACCCAACTGACAGCTGTTCCACCAACAGTGAATACATATCCTGTAGTGC
>APFE031240068.1:29039-61148 GCA_000404065.3 Pinus taeda | reverse complement strand
TATCCAGCAAAATGAAGAGACACAACCTACAGCAAATCCGCTGTAATATCCTCTGTTTTCTCTCACAGTCTCACCTCTCTGTTTTCCGCTCCACATATAGAATACACATCTATCACAGCCTCAAATGCAATACCCTCATACAAAGAGAGGGGTTGCCTTCTAGGGCAAAAAACCCTAAACTAAACATAAGTTCTACTGTTAGATCATCCACCTAATGAACGGCCCAGATTAACTAGAAATTACTAAAATTTTACAAGGCAAATTTACATATGTTTTTAGCTTCGGGGGCGCTGGCCCCTAGACCCCCCAGCCGGGGGGGATCGGCCCCTTGGGACCCCCGCTGGGGGGACAAGTCCCCCCCGCACCCCCCCCCACATGGAGGGGTGTACAAACTTCCTAGGGTATACATCTAGCTGAAACAAAGACCTCTAAACAATCATGCTCCACACACAACACATATCATTTTTTGTCTTTCTCAAGAAGAGTCAATGTGACATGAGCATCTTTGGCTAGTTGCCTATTTGCTTTGATCATTTGCAGCTTCATGAGGACTTTCTTGTCACTCGATTGTTTGTTTTCCTGCCCTAAATATTTGATGATGAACTTGACTCTTTCTAAGTTGTCCACCAAAGATTATATTTGAGCTTCCCTTTCTTGAATGATGATGTCTTTGAGGGATTTTTCATCCTAAGCCTCCAAGTCAATGATGCTACCTCCATGATGAGTAAAGTGCTGATGTGGCTCCTCATGCTCAATCAGGTTAAAATCTCGTTCCTCCTCATATTCAAAGTCATTGTCTCTGTCCATGTTTCCCTTGGCTTGAACAATATGGTTATATATGGATAGTGTTGTGGATAATGGTGTGGAGAAATGTAGTGGGCAAAATGTATGTGTGAGTGGGATTTGGGAAAATGTATGTGTGTGGGAGGATTTGGGGAGAAATAAGAAGTTGATATGGTAGGATAGCACTAATAGAGATTAGGGTTTTAGTTCATGAGGTAAATTGTAGGAAAACTAGGGTTTTCCCTAGAAACTAGGGTTTTGATTTTGGATGTGAAAAACCACAAAACCTTGATATAAAAACCCTAAACCACAAGTCTATATTAGTGTACTTACTTGCAAAAGAGGGAAGCTTGAAGAAATGTGGTGAAATTTGTCGATTTGAGGTGATTTGAAGCTTTGTTGGGCAAAGCATAGTGCCACCTATAGGAGTGTAGTGCCGGCCTCAAAGCGCAGTGCCTGTGTATTTTTACACTACAAAAAATCTCTAGAAGTGCAGCGTCGGATTCAAAGCGCATTGCCAATTTCCAGAAGTGCAACACATTTTACAGGAAACTTTTGGAGACCTTCCTTGTGTCCAAATTGGGCATGGGATAGCTCATTGGAAATATTGTTGAGTCTAATTTCTAGAACATCTTGAATTTTTCAATTTGGAGTTCATTTTCCTTCTCAAAAGCTCAATCTCTCAAGACTAGTCAAAATGTGCAGAATGAGGCTACCAAAATGCATAGTGCTATTGCAGTCAACGTTTGAAGGTCTTCCTCAACTCCAAATTCAGCTCATGATAGCTCATTAGAAAGATATTTGTGTATAATTATTAGTTGATGCATCAAGCAAGTCATTTGGTGATTACAGCTATGAGAGAATTTTATTTTACCAAGGTCACTCCAGAGGTACATTAACCCTCCTGAGGCAAATGATGTTTCCGACATTTCTCCCAAACCATGAAACCTGTGTAAAAACTGAAAGAGGTTTTTCTTCTTGGGTCAATTATGGATAAAAACCACACTCTCTTTTGTCAAACACATCTTCTCTTGCTCAGAAACATAATTTGAAGAAAAATCATCCCTTATGTGTAGTGAATGGCTTGTTCCTTGGAATGACTTCTCGACAAATGATGGAGACCTGATGTTTGATGATATGAAGTGGCCTCATACCTTTTGATATCCCTTATGCCTCCTCTGTTTAGATATCTCTGATCCCATAGCCAACCCTAGCTCAGTGGGAGAGGTATTTAGAGTTTTAGTGCTTGTTTCTCTTTTGCTTTTGCAAGTGAATTGGTGCTCATGATGACTTGATTTTTGCAGTGGCATGTGCTTGGAAACATCATCAGATGCTTAGGAGCAGCTAGGAACCAATATTACATATGGAAATGTAAAATTACATAAGAAATGAAGATAAAAACAAAATAATCTGTTTTCACCTCAAAACAATTTTTGAGGTGAGAAGTACATTAGGCTTTCAAAATGATAAATTATGGCTTTACCAATAATTATTGGCCTCCTCATGTCCTTGCTGATCATTATTGGCATCTAATTATTGGATTAGACTATGGTGGGACCCTAAAAACTAATGAGACCAAACCTTAAGACCTAATGACATGAATTGCAAAGTGAACGTGAGCCATGACTGAAATATATGAAAGAGTATCAGCAAGTACAAATCATGAGGGAAAAATTTGAAGAAAACCCTACGATCAGTGAATCCATGACCTAATGGAATGAAAACTCATCAGTATGGGACTCCTACTATGAAATGCAAAAGAGCATATTTTGATCATTGATGGAAGTGTGAGACACTAACACTAACATTGGATCCAATGGGGATGGTAGCTCCTTGGAGGTGCCAAGAACACCATAGATCTAGTAGCCTTATCCATTGGCATATAGTAAAAAACTCAAACTGAAATGCATGACTAAAAATTGATGACTTGATGACCAAACTGACTTTCACTCAACTAAAAACTAACTCGAGACTGAAACATAACTAACAAACTGGAAAAGACGCTCAAAGTGGAGCTTATTCAATAAAACCTACTCTAATTGTTTCATTCATCACCTGATCAAGTGAAATGAAACAACCAACGCAACCAAGTAAGCATTTTGGGTGTTGTTTGAATTCTCTACAAGCTCTTTCTTATGAACAACAAGAGAGACCTACTGAAAGGCAACTCCCATGAAAACTTGTAAATAGATCCATTGAATAATATGGATTCTCTATTCGCCTCCAAAAATACTGCATAAGGATATTTAAATTCATGTGCACTGGGACTTAGCTCATCCAATGGATTACTTTGCTTCTCCTCATACCATGAATGTAGAATTTCATCTAAGCTTTATGACGAGACTCCCATTGAAAATGACAAAGAAACCAATTGTCGGATCAAGTTTGTATCAATACTTTTTCAATCTCACATTTAGCTAATGGAGGAGGACTTTGACTGCAGATATCATCCAACACATTAGCTATTGGATCATGAAAAAATACTGTTGCAACCCACTTTCTATTGGTTCCAATGAGATTGCATGATTTTCTATAGGCTACTCATTTGAAGATATACTATGTGAAATTACCTTCAAAAACTGAAATGATTCAAAACAGAATGGTACGGAATCATCTTGCATCATTTGATCATATGTTCCAGCTTCCAAGTCTTCATTTGCAACATGACATTCAATGGCATTTGGGGGCTGCAAATCTAGATGTGAGAAGTCTAGAACAAGGATTCCATTGACCTCTAGATAGTTAAGATCAAAACTTATCGACAGTTGATTTCTGATTGCACGAAAGTTGTCTCTGATGAAATGAAATGAATTAAAACAAAAAGGCAAAGATCCTTCACTTACTTCAAAATTTGCTAGACTTTCCTCCTCACTTTCATAGTTGATATTCATTAGTTGATAACTATATTCAAGCTGCTGAAAGTGAACTTCCTCCTTCCACAAACCAGCTACTGATTTGTCTGCAAGACTAGCTTTTGTTTGAAGAACATAATCATCATCATATTGATCAAACTGAGGTAAATCATCAGTATAAAACACATCATCAAGCATACATGTCATATCAACAGATCTCTCTTCTCCAAGGTGATGTATAAAACAATCATTATCAAATCTCTGACAACTAGGATAAGAAAAAAAAAAAATTGGATCAACCACTTGTTCTTCTTCAATTAGTGAGCCATGGTCTTGAACATCATACTAATTCCTTGTGGTGATCGTTTCCATCATCTCTTCCACTGTGCTTACCAAAATGTCGAGCTTTACCTCTAAAGATGTTGATTTCTTTGGATCTATGTTCTTCCTCTCTTACTCCTTCAACTTTTCCCTTCTGATCAACAAATTAGCCTCTACATCTACTACACTATTTTGCATCTCTTCAAGTGTTGTAAGGTTCCTTTCCCTCAGCTGAAATTCCATTTCCATATCAAAGACTTCTGGATAGTGTAAGAGAGTGGATCTAGGAGGAGGCCTTATATTAACAGGAATCGAACAATAAACTTGGTTAAATATGGCAGAAAATTGTTGTAATGTCTCCCCTGGCTATCTTTTCATCTAGTTATACTCTTCTAGAATTAAGAAAGGGTTCTGTCTAACCTCCCACTTGTCGAGGAAAACTTTGACGAACAGTTGGAAATCTGAGATGCTTACATCAGGCAAGGTTTTGAACCAACTCTTAACTTTGCCTTGCAAAGAAAAAGCAAAAAGCTTAACACTAACATCATCAACTTCGAAAAGGTCAAGAAAAGACTCAAAATTCAATACATGTCTTTGAGCAGTGATGTTTTCATAGTCACCATAAAATCTTGGTAGATATAGGTAATGATTTTTAGGTAAAGCATGGGATGTAGGAGGTAAAATCAGAGGCTTGTATCGATCTGGAATTTTACAAGGTATAGGAATATGTAAAAAAGCTATAGAATCAGCCTTGGTCTCTTTAGGCTCATCAGTTTGAATATAGTCATCATAAGATTCAAAAGAAGGGTCTTGATCAAGATCAAAGGCATGTGAATATTTCACAATCTTCAAGGGAAAGAATCAAATGCAGGTCTAGGATCTTGTCTCAAATATAGTATATTTTGTAAAGCCTTCTTGACATTCTTGGGAAAAGAGAAGAACTCATTTATAACAAAGAAAATAATGTCTTGAATGAAATTCCAACTTGAGTACATGATATTTCCATATTGTCCTTTCATGTTTTTGTTGTTCAGGTATATCCTCCAATGGAGTCCTTGGATCTGATCTCGAAATTGATATAGAGTCGCTAGATGAATGATTTCAGCCTTCTAGTGTCTGATCATCATCCACCATCTACAATCAGATATAAACTTGATACAATTTTCTGAGGAACATAAAACTATTCTCCCTAGTATGGTCGCCACTATGTTATCACCTAGATTGACCTCAGGCTGAATTGAAGAAATTCTAGGGTAGCCACAAATCACGCTTAACCTAGTAGCTAGCCCTACCAGGTCAGGACAGGTCTCTCTCCTTATGGATCTTAGTCAAAATGATTGGATTAGGGATAGGATTTTATTCTAGGTATAGTATCTCTAGGGTTTTGATTGATTTTGTTGGTTTTTTGTTGGATCAGATGGAACTCAGCAATTTGGGTCTGGGAAATTAGGTTATAATGTAGGGTGTTATATGGGGAAAGGTAGGTATAGGATTTAGCACTTGAAATTAAGTGAAGTGAGGCATCTAAGACTAGTTAGGAGCTAAGGAGGGTATGTGGCAATCATGGATCCTTCTCAAACAACAAAAAACATAGAATACTGAATGATTTCCCAAGGTAGAGCACTGCAAACAATGGATTCTACCTATCTATCTTGATATCATTTAATTAGAAGCAGTGAAATAGATGATGACATACATAAAATATGTAAACAATTGATAGCAAAAGATGAAACTATGCTAAAACACCATACCACGGGGATCACATAAAAATAGTTGCAATTCCTATTAATTTCATTGCCAAACTGCTTAAAATGGTGTATAATCAAGCTCAGAGCATCCAAGTGAGTCCAACCTCACCAAATAACCAAGAAAACACATAATATAGACATATAAACTACTCATCCTAAACTTCAAGGGTCGAATCCATGAGAAGAGGGGTTGTTTCACCATTTCCCAACTAAGAATTAGAATATAGGCAGTCAAACAACCTGCCTCAATCAAGTTAAACTCTCTTTCCTCCTCATATTCAAAGTCACTGTCTTTTTCCATGCTTCCCTTGGCTTGCACAATATGGTTATATATGGATATTGTTAGGGATAATGGTGTGGAGAAATGTAGTGGGCAAAATGTATGTGTGAGGGTGATTTGGGAAAATGTATGTGTGAGGGGGGATTTGGGGAGAAATAAGAAGTTGATATGGTAGGATAACACTAATATAGATGAGGGTTTTAGTTCATGAGGTAAATTGTAGGAAAACTAGGGTTTTCCCTAGAAACTAGGGTTTGTATTTTGGATGTGAAAAACCACAAAAAATTGATATAAAAACCCTAAACCACAAGAGATATTAGTGTACTTACTTGCAAAAGAGGGAAACTTGAAGAAATGTGGTGAAATTTGGTGATTTGAGGTGATTTGGGGCTCTGTTAGGCAAAGCACAGCACCACCTACAGGAGCGCAGTGCCGACCTCAAAGCGTAGCGCCTATGTATTTTTACATTGCAAAAATTCTCCAGAAGCACAACGTCGGCTTCAAAGCGCAATGCCAGTTTCCAGAAGCGCAATGCCTTTTTCAGTAAACTTTTGGAGGCCTTCCTGGTGTCCAAATTGGGCATGGGATAGCTCGTTGGAAATATTGTTGAGTTTACTTTCCACAACATATTGAATTTGTCAATTGGAGTTCATTTTCCCTGTCAAAAGCTCAATCTCCCAAGACTGGTCAAAATGTGCAGAATGAGGCTGCCAAAATGCATAGTGTTGTTGCAGTCAACTTTTGAAGGTCTTCCTAACTCCAAATTGAGTTCATGATAGCTCATTGGAAATATCGTTGTGTATAATTATCAGCTGACTCATCAAGAAAGTCATTTGGTCATTCCATATAGGAGAAAATTTTATTTTACCAAGGTCACTGCAGAGATGCATTAACCTTGCTGAGGCAAATGATGGTTTCGACATTTCTCCCAAACCATGAAACCTATGTAAAAACTAAAAGAGGTTTTATTCTTGGGTCAATGATGAACAAAAACCTCTCTCACTTTTGTCAAATGCATCATTTCTTTCTCAAAAAAACAATTTGAAGAAAAATAGTCCCTTATGTGTAGTGAATGGCTTGTTCTTTGGAACGACTTCTCGACAAATGATGGAGACCTGATGTTTGATGATATGAAATGGCCTCATACCTTCTGATATCCCTTATGCCTCCTCTACTCAGATATCTCTGATCCCATAGCCAACCCAATCTTAATGGGAGAGGTATTTAGGGTTTTAGTGCTTGTTTCTCTTTTGCTTTTGCAGGTGAATTGGTGCTCATGATGACTTGATTTTTGTAGTGGCAGGTGCTTGGCAACATCATCCGATGCTTAGGAGCAGCTGGGAACCAATATTACATATGGAAACATAAGAAATGAAGATAAAAACAAAATACTCTATTTTCGCTTCAAAAAAAGTTTTGAGGTGAGAAGTACATTAGGCTTTCAAAATGATAAATTATGGCTTTACCAATCATTATTGGCCTCCTCATGTCCTTGCTGATCATTATTGGCATCTAATTATTGGATTAGACTATGGTGGGACCCTAAAACCTAATGAGACCAAACCTTAAGACCTAATAAAATGAATTGCAAAGTGAACATGAACCATGACTGAAATATATGAAAGAGGATCAACAAGTACAAATCATGAGGGAAAAATTTGAAGAAAACCCTACCATCAGTGAATCCATGACCTAATGGAATGCAAACTCATCAGTATGGGACTCCTACTATGAAATGCAAAAGAGCTATTTTTGATCACTGATGGCAGTGTGAAACACTAACACTAACACATTACATGACAATGAATCTATCATTTTATGACTAAATGAAAAATAATTCCTAAAGACTCTCAATGTGAGCCTTGAATAAAAATAAAATATGTTGCCCATGAAACCCATAAATTAATCAATATAGTAAATTTATTTTTCTTCTTAACATCATATTACATAAAATCATAATTACATGTCATTATGAAGACCAAACCTAGTTACACTTTTCAACACTTCCTCTTAAATAGGGAGGTATTCATAATGGTGTGTGGACTTTCTTAATCTGAAGAATTTATCATAAGAATAATTCAGATTGGTAACTCATTTGTATAACATCATATCAACCAACATTATTACATAGCAAGGCCTTGAATAACAACTCCTTATCTCCACAATATCTTATCTCAATGATGGCGAGACCAATGATTTATAGACACTCTCATCATTATCTCTCTCATAACATCCCCTACCTGGGTACTTAGGGTATGTTCTATGAGGACTATTCTTATCTTGGAATCTTGAGTCCTCAAAGAATATCGATCCTCCGACTACTTTTCTGTTGGATGCCCTATCTCATCCTCAAAGAGCATCAGATGCCAAATGATTGCCCAATCCTCCATTTCGTCTTCCCAAGTGAAGACCATAATGATAGGTCTATCTCTCCCTCTCATATAGGGAGGACATATTCCAATAAAGGAATGTACTCATTCCTACCAAAATGAATGTACCTAAGCTCCCTCTTGTCTTAGGAATTTCCATGTTTCTTCAAAGTAAGAAACTTCTTTTCAGGCTCCCTCTTAACTAAGGACTTACAAAAGCTCCTCACATGGAACAACCGATTGCTTGAAGAACTCCCTTCTTCCTTGATGTCATAAATTTATTTTGTCATGGAGTCTTCACCATTTGGGGACTTCTTCATAGGGCACAAACCATCCATTACTTTCATCCATGACTTAGTCATGTCCTCATATCATCATAAAGTGATACATTAGTTTTTCCATTTTGATTTGCTTCATGCCATTCTACTTTCATGCCATATTTTCTAGAAGGATCTTACATCCTTCAATATGGTCCTTGGAATTTATCCATAGATCTTCCCTTTGGTAGTCCTCCATAAGCCCATCCATATATTAGTTCAAAAATAACAAATGAACACTTAAATCAAACATTACCTTTGTGATGGTATTTCTTCATGACATCTTCCTGTAAGCATCAACATCCTGTATGTAGATTGACAAATTTCCAAAAGATATTCATTGTTAAGGGTCTCCATATTTTGTCGACTTCTATCATAGTCTTCATATCTTTCTGGGAGATATTCTAGTCAACTCTTCATAGTTTTGAATGTTGAATGCCTTATATATTTTTTGCATACTACCTCTTCCTTTGTTTTCACACTTCATTCCGAGGAGCTTCCAATCAGAGTTCCTCAATTGTAGTTAGCTTCCTCATGATTCATATGAGAACAAATTATGTTAATTTCAGCTAATGTGACCGATGACTTTTGGAAATCTTTCAGAAGAGGAGATCCCTTCTTCTCTTGATCATATTCCCAAGATGGAAATAGTGATCCATATTATTTGAAACCATATGACATGACTTTCATAACATCTATGTGAGCATACATACCTCATTTCCCTTTTCGGTCATATAGACTTATTGTAGAAGCTTCATTTGAACAAATGAATTATATCCCTTAGACATTCTTTCCTGTTATGTCATCATACCATCATCCCATGAATACCACAAGTTGGAATTCCCGATGAAATTCTTTCTTCCTTTCTAAATTGGTGAATCCTTTGATAAGGATTCCATTAAAGAAATTTGAGGATATTTCATATCCTCACCTGACAAATGTTTCTTTATTAACTTATTGTATGATGATCTAGTCGATTATGACCTCTACTTCTTTCTATAAGTATCACTTGAGGTTTTAATGAGGTTTCCAAGAGCTCCTATTCTTTGTAATTAATAGAACTTGCTTTTGGCATCCTTTCTGCTTCCCATGTCAAGATTTCTTACTTCTAATGCTTCTATCATGATTCTATTTTCTAATGTGATGCATCCTATCTTATTTACATTGCTTCCTATCTATATATTACAAGTGAAAAGTAGAGCTTCTAGTGAAGAAGATTATCTCAGTCATAGTAGAGATCTTTTTACCTCTTTCTTCTTAGGCTTATTTGTCTTAGGTTATTTCACTTCCTTAGTAGTATGAGCTTCTTCCTTGTCCCTCTTATGTTTAGGACAATCTCTTTTATAGTGCCCAAGTTTCTAACAACTATAACATCTTTCCTTATAAATGTTCTTATTTTTATTTGTAGGAACAAACTTTCCAAATTTCCCTTTTATTTTTGTCACTGATTGATCCCTTCTATCTGATCTTTTGTTACTTTCTTTCTTCAACTTGTCTTCTTCTGCCTTGCAGAGATACCATAATTTTATGAATGGGATAGATTCCTCTTCCTTAGTAGATATGAGGTTACCTTGTTCATCAGTCAGTGCATTTATAACAACAAAGATCATTTGGTTATCAGATACCATCTCTCCTAGTTCATACAATTGACCTTTTATTTGAGATGCTTTTGAAAGGCATGATGATATCCCTTCATCCTTTGAAATCTTCAATTTATATAGATTAGATCTAAGTGATATGATCTTTCCTATCATGGTTTCATAGAAAATTTCTACCATCGTATCATATATCTCTTTAGATGTCTCCATCTCGGCTACATAGGAAATGAGGGGATCTTTAAGGGATTCTTTAAGAATCTTTTGAGCCTTGAGATCCCTTTCCATGTATTCAGATAATGATTTTTATTTGGATGGCTTGGAGACCTTTCCATGGACATGATCAATGATCCATGCAAGGAAGTTTGATATCACATCCAGCTTATGGTTCTCCTTGAAACATGAAGTAATTTTTATTAGACTAGATTTATAAAAAGGTTCTTACTTTTGAAGATAAAATCTTCAACTTGATGATGAACTTGTTGCTTCATATGATCCATTTAAGAAGGTTCTTACTTTGGTGAGGGAAGACTTTCTTCTTTAGGATGATCCCTTTCAAATGAGATCCTTTCTTTAATAGAGAGAAGATTTCCTTTCAATCTTATCTTTCCTAGATTTGAAGAGTTTCCACTTCTTTGGTGATGTATGATCTCTGGAGTGCTTCTAGGGTTTCGGTCTTTCTTCCTACTTCCTCTTTGAAGATAATTTCAAGACTCTTATTGGTGTAGATTTCTTGAAGATCTTTCCCTTGTTATCCCTTGGATTTTCTATGATCCTTCTTTGAAGATCGATTATCATGTTTTTACTTTTTTGAATGAACTTTCTTGACTTCAACACCTAAGCTCTGATCCCATTTTGAAAAATCTATGGCATGAAGAGTTAAAAGATTTATCTGCTTGATAATTTCTTGTGACATACTTTTACTTCTTATCTTACGATATTTTCTTTTTTATGTTATTATTGTGTTCTTTCATCAAGACAATTACAAATATGCACAATAAAATACAAGTGACACAGTATGCAGGATTGTTAGCTAGGGCCAAAACCTCTCACCTCTTGAGAGGAAAACCTGATCAAAATTCTTGTTCTAGACATTCAATTGATGAGTACCAAGATGATGACACAGACCTTTAAGTCTAATATCCTCCCAAGAACCTTGTCACTATCCTTGATGCTCTCCCTCTTCCCTTTCTTCACTTCCTTAAAACTTCTCTCCTCAAATCCTTATAGAGAAACTGAGTCTCTATACTTTACACTGCTTCTTCTCAAATTCTCCTCAAGAAACTCAGTCTTTATGATATCACTTGCTTCCTCTAGATAATGTTGGTCCCTAGATCTATATTTCAGTTACCTAAAACAAGTATCCTAGAAGAAACCTCCTTCATTTCCCTAGAAGAAACCTCCTTCGCTGCCCTAGAAGAAACCTCCTTCACTTCCCCAGAAGAAACTTCCTTTTCTACCCCAGAAGAAACTTCATTCTTCACTTTCCTAGAAGAAACCTCCTACTTCGCTTGCCTAGAAGAAACTCTTTTTCTATGCCCAGAAGAATCTCTTTTGTTTCCCCAGAAGAAAATATTTTTCTCACTTCTTTGCACTTCTCTTTGTAGCCTTCTTCTTCACATTGCCTCACCTCTTCTTCGCATTTGTGCTTGATCGAATGCAAGTCAAGTTGCTTTCTTTCAAGTGAAGCAGAGTTAGGCTTTATATACACCTCATCTCGTGTCCTTTAGGTTGACATGATCACTAGAGGTTAGGCCAACTTATTCTAGTATGTTATTTCATCATTGTAGGTCAACTTGAAGAGGATAAGTGACAAGGTCTTGGAGGATACTTTACATAGACAAATTTGACCCTTTACAAAGTGTAACATGACTTCATTACATGACAATAACTCTATCATTTTATGAGTAGATGAAAAATAATTCCTAAATACTTTCAATGGGAGTCTTAACTCAAAAATAAAATCTCCTGCTCATGAAACCCATGAAGCAAGTAATACAGTAAATTTATTTTTCTTCTTTAGATCACAACACATAAAATCATAAGTACATGTCATTATGAAGACCGAACCTAGTTACACTTTTCAACAAGCCCCATAGTATATCATTTACTCTCCGAGTTCAAACACATGACTTCACCCAAGGTCCCAGTGGACTATTTATCAATTCCAATATATTGAATCCACTATTTAGGTGGTTTCACAACTTACTCTGGTAGAAAGTACCACAAGGGTCTGTAGTTTGTTATATAGGTGGTTTAAATACTCTTGCAACAAGCACCATAGTGGTCAAATGTCCTTTTCAAGTGGTTCATCTACTAAACAAAAAGCACCAAGTAGTTCAATCATCCTATGAGCTTCCCACTAGTCATTTAGGCTTAAACACACTATCCAATGGCCTCAATACAAGAGACACAGAGAATAACACCCTTTTGTTATAAGCATTGGCTCTCAGGTAGTCTATTCTATCTCAGTCATTTAAATTAGCTCCAATGACCTCTTGATTTTCCTTGCAAGGCTTATTCAACTCACCTTCTACTTCTTTGTGATCACAATTTTATTCAATGATCGTGTATTTTGCTACCAATCTCCTCTTTCTCCCAAGCACCTCCCTCAATGACACTCTACTCCCTGAGTATTTCTAGTTACCTCAGATTTTATGCCTAAGGAGGAAAAAAGGATGGTCACTTTCCTCCACCCATTGGATCCAACATTGGTTTCTAGAAATTCGCATTTACATATATGAGATTAAATAAAAAAGGTTGTTACAAAACAATGATTTTAAAACTAAACGAGATGATTAACGACATCTCCCCTCATTATGGTCCATGTTTCAACCTCTGAAACCTCCCAGAAGAAAATTTATAGATAAAATGTCACAATGACTTGTTTATCCCATAAATCACTCATGCAAGAAATATCAATAACATAAAAATAAACATATATCTACTATAACTAGAAACTATTGGAACTAAAGTAGGGTGAGCCACATTCCACCCCACTTTAGGCTCAACTATAATACATTTTTTCTCACATCTAGCCACACATGTGCCAGACCTTGACGCCTTGATGGGAAAACTAAAATTATGGATTTAGCACACAATTTTTATACCATATTTAACACAATAAGTGAAGTCCACTATCCTTCACACACATGAAAAACCAAGTCTCTGTCATAGAGGATGTCACTCATAGCTCTTAAATAGTCATAATATATGAACCATTCTATGTTGTGCCACCATTTCACTCACCATATTGAATTTTTGAGTGAGAGAATATGAGAGAAAAGCAAAGAAGAAAATAAGAACCAAGAACTCGTTGATGTTTTCTCCTTATTTTTTATAATCAAGCCTTGACCCTTCATCTTCCCAATATTTTGTTAGAAGCTTTTTAGGAATACTGCCATCACACCAAGGGAAAATAATATTTGTTCAAGAACGGATAAGAGTTCTCCCACCCTCCTTGCATCGTTTTGTCCCTAGTTAAGTCTCCCCCCCCCCCCCCCCCCTTCCCAAGGCATCATGAACTATTGAATTCTCCCTTCCTTCATCTGTATAATTTTTATTAATAATCACTACAAGAAAAAAGAACATTGGTGAGGGTCAAAAAATGTCACCATAAGCTCATCGGTGATGTTCTAAAAAGCCTTCGTCACCAAAAATTGAACATCACTAAAGGTGGCATCACCGAAAGTATAGGTGTTGTGGTGACTTTCAAGGTCCGTCACCAATAATAATTTATAATGACAGATAGTGATTGTCACCATTTCATATGAGCAATAATCACAAACTTTAGGCTCCGTCACCAAAAAACTGAATATCACCAAAGGGGGCATTGCCAAAAGTATAGTTGTTGTGGTGACATTCAAGGTCCACCACAAATAATTATTATAATGAGGGATACTAACTATCACCATTTCATATGAACTATAACGATTTACTGTGATGGACCTTTCATGGTCATCACCATTGATTCATATATATGGTGAATTTCATTGACCTTCACCATTTCATATTTTTTTAGGGTTGAAAAATGTCACCATAAGCTCATTAGTGACAGTCAAAAGAGCCTCCATCACTAAAAAATAAATGTCACCAAAGTTCGAATTGCCAAAAGTATAGGTGTAGTGGTGACATTCAAGGTCCATCATGAATAATGATTATAATGACAGATAGTGACCCTCACCATTTCATATTAACAACAACGATTTATGGTGATGGACCTTTCATGGAAGTCACTATTGATGCATATAAATGATGACATTCATTTACCGTCGCCATTTCATATTTTGGTGATAGTCAAAAAATTTCACCATTATTTCATTGGTAATGGTCAAAAGAGTCTATGTCACCAAAAATTAAGCATCACCATTCCATATAAATATCAGGGCACAATGGAATCGAACCACCAACCTCCTTCTTGTAAAGAAGGTGCTCTTCCATTGAGCTAGCACCCTTTAAAGAATAAGACTTTAAAAAATTAGGCCTTGAAACATTATAAATTGTAAATTCTACAACTTTCAATAAATTATAAAACTTTGTAAAGTCTTGGTAAATCTTTTACTAAACAAGAAAAATAACGTCAAAGTCGTAGGTACCTACTTAATTTTAATGGAAGTTGTTAGTGTCAGTCAGTTCAGCCTTTCACCAGTGATCAAATATGCTCTTACAAGGTTTGTTAGGGTCTCGAGGTCAAATTTTATCATTTCATTAGGTTTCAAAATAAAATTTGGTCACTGACTGTTGTGTCTAGGACACTTCTGCTCCCTTAACTTATTCATGGTCTCATCACTCATCATGGTCATTGTCTTCTTTGAGGTATCATATCTTCATTTAAATGTCTTGGGTCATGAAATGGTTAAATTCCTCATTTTTTATCATGGTCTAGGGTTTCACTCCATCTGTCATCATGATACTATATGTCAACACAAAAAAAATGTCCATCATGTGATTCAGTGGTTAAAGGGAGTTAGTAGCTTAGGGAAAGAAAAATAAAGGTTAAGGTAACGTTTTATTTCAAATAAGACAATGTTGCAATACATTACCTCGTCTCATCATTTGTCATAGGGAAAGTTTTTCTTTAAAATATGTTTCTGATCAAATGGAGAAGAATTTTACAAATGTGAAAGATTTTTTTGTCAATTATAGGCCAAGGAACAAAAAACTCCTTCATTTTACGCACAGGTGTTATGATTTGAAAGAAATGCCCAAAATACACTTGCTATGGGAAAGTTGCTTCACTTCTAGACATCTTGACTTCAAGATAGTGTTTCAGGGGTTTGGAGTAGGTGTTGGTAGTGCTTCAGGACTCTATTGTGTAGCAGACATCATAATATTTCCAACCATACCCCTTTCAGACCAAAAATGCACTAGGAAGGCAGTCAAAAGTTCTCTACAAGTTGGTGTTGCACTTGTGTTAGAGACACCTTGCGGTTATAGAGTGACCTTGGGAAAATCAATGTTTCTCCCTACTTTAGTGTCCAAATTACATTCTTGAGGTATCCATATTGTAGTAGACTTCAAGGGATTTCCAACGAGCTACAAATTTCACAATTTGGAGCCGTTCAAGGCCTCCAAAAGTGGGTTGTAAGTTGGCACTATGTTTTTGGGAGAGGTGTTGCACTTCTATGAACTGCACTGCGCGTTGGCATTGCACTTCTGTGAACTGCGTTGCGCACAGGGAAAAGTATCCCAAAACTTACCAAAAATTGCCCAAATTAAAAATTCAAGCTTGCATTCCAATTTTTTATTCCTCTAAGCCATTTAACAAGTAATTATACTCATTTAACTCCCTCTTTTCCTTTGATAAAACAAATAAATAATGGCGAGTTTAAATCATCTAGGGTTTGTATGAATTTCATGTTTTAAAGCTTGCAAATGGTGAGTTTAGTCACCTGGAACATTCAAACCCAAGAAATTGCTATCCCATACCTATTTTTGCATACAAATCAACATCCCTTTCACCAGACCAATCATTTCCCTTCAGTTTACTTCATCTTCTTACAAACCCTAGCTCTTACCTATCAAATTGGTAGTTGCCCTAGCTAGATTGTTTTTAATTTCTCTTACTCATTTCCCCCATTCATTCCACCCATTTAACTTCCTAAATATTTCTAAAACCACTGTCCATCTCCCAAAATTTCCCTGTCACCATTTCCCTTCCCTAACTCCCTCAATTCACCATTTCACTCATTCTTCATTGTTTTTTCCATTTTCCTGTCATCTAGGGTTTTCAAAATGGAGGGAGATTATTCAACATCATAAAAGAGAAAAAATCATAAAGGAGGTAGGATTCTGAGGTATGAGCCTACAAAAATTGCAATGAAATCAACTTTTCACCATTCATCAGATAATGCTTTGAAGATGCTAGTTGCCTAGGGTTTTTTCAAAAAGTGGGTGAAGTAGGTTTTCATGAGCAGCTCACTTATTGGATTGCCACCAATATAAAAGGAGAAAAAGCCACCATAGCAAGGATTGAATTCACATTCTTAGTTGATGCCATCTCTCTTGCCACAGGGATACCTAATCATGGGGAGTATTGGTTCAAAGGCATGAGCCTAGACCTTGAGAAATACAAACCTTTCTTAAAATCACCCTACAGAGAGGCTAATTCACACAACATTCCATTCAAATACTTGTTGGAAAGTATGCACCAATGATGAAGGTTGTAATGAAGTTTTTCACCTATGAGGGGAAATTTTCTAGATTGTATCAATACCACATTACGCTGCTATTGCATTTCACAGCTGTGAAACCTCTCAACCTATGTAAATACTTGTGTAGAAATCTTATCAAAATGTATGAGAAGGTGAAAATGAAAAGTAAAGAGCATTACCCTAGCCTTTTCCATACAGTTTGATAAAGGTTGTAGTCCTCCATCAATTGGAAAAAAAAAGAGCATGGCATGGGATACCTTCATTGAAACAGCTTTGTAGTGGCATGAAACTACTTCATCAAGCTATCAACAAGACACATCAGCACAACCTAAGGAGGTAGGGTCATCAAGAAAATTAGAGGAGGTTCCCAAGGCACCTAGACCTGAGATGACCAAAATATATCAGAGAGGAAAAAGTCTTGCATTCACTTCTCAAGTTGAGAAAAGGGCCAAGCCTTCTACATTAGCACACAAGGATCACATTTACAGGATGAGGAGCTAATTGAGCCTGATTTGGAACTAGTTGACTGAGGGGTAGCAAATGAGCATTCAAACTTGAAACAAGTTATCAAGGAGAAGGATTCCCAAATTAGAGAGCTTTTGGAAAATTTGGCAAGGGCTAGATTTATCATTTCTTTCCTTGAGCAAGAAAACAGTCAACTCAAGGCCAAACAACTAATCATGGAAAAAGAGCAATCCAAGATGTTGGAGAAAGAAGACAAAGGTAAAGCAGTGTTAGATCATGATGAGCATGATGAACAAGAAAAGTAGGTTGGAAAGAATAAGCCAAGAAAAAAGGGTCTAAAAAGAGCATTGCAGAAAGAAAAAGACCAAATCCTATTGTATGAAGGCTTAGACATTGAAGACATAATTGCTTTGGAAATTAATGAAGACAGGGAGTATTGGCTAGGTATGGTCAATGGCCATCTATTTCAGCTTCTTGACTAGGCTAACAGGCACAACCAACTATTGAGGCACATGGCCCACCACTACCAAACCAGAAACATGATTTGTAACATCAAGCTCAAGCAAATGCAAAACAATCTAAAGGAAACCCAAATGACAAAAATGAGAGGGATAACTTGGAGGTGCTTGTTGAAGCATTCATGAGAGCATAATATACCTCATTTGGCACTTCTGGACCAATTTTGGGAGCTTTCTAAGCATTCTTGGTTTTTGGTGAAGTTTGGTTCAAAACTCAGAAATTGTATTAGTTACAGCAAGGCGTTGTGACTTTTCCTTAGAGCTGCAAACGACAAGTGGCTTGAATTTTTGGAAAGCTGGAGGCCTCCTCTCAAAACCAATTTCATCATATTTCTCAGACAAGGATCAAATTTTGAGAAAATTGAGAAAAGGGGTCAAAAATCAACATTATGCCCCTCTTTTTGACGGCGCTGCACTTTTGGAAACACCTTGGGAGAATCAGTTTTGAAGGCCTTCCCATGGGTCATTTTCAAAAATTCAAGATGTTTTGGAAACTAGAAAGGAAAGTATAGTTGACTATTCTCTCATATTTCAAATTTGACTTCAAAAAGGCACCTAAAAGTGGCCTCAAAGTTGGCACTGCACTTCTACAATTTTCTAAGTTTTTAATTAAAAATTCCACTATGTAATTTCTCAGATTTCTAGTTTGACTTGGTCAAAGGTAACTTGATGATGTAAATTCAGTATTTTGAAGTCTAGATGATGTAATAATGAATAAATTAGTATGATAGGTTGTTTTTATGGTTAATTAGGTCTCATAAATGAAGCAAAACTCAAATCAAAGTCTAAGAGAAGAGTTTGTTTTTGACCTTTTCACTCTCACTTGTTGGTTGAGAGATTCTTGGAAATTGTTCCACCACTTAGAGATTCGACCCCTAAAGGTGGGGAAACTATTTTTTTAAGTCTATATGTATCATTTCTCATTCAGAGAGAAGAGTTGGACTTTAGAGGAGAGGACTTCTATCTTATGCTTTCACACAGTTAATCAAGGAGCAGTTGTAGCTATTTTTTAGGAATACATGTGCAATGAGTTTGTGATGTTGTTTTCTTTCTATATCAGTTTCTTATGAATGAATCCATCTATCTTAACATGATTTTCTTTCCTTAGTGATTTTCCTTTACAATTATATAGGCAACATTATTTATATTCAAAGCTCTATTTATGTGGAAAATCATGTCTGTGTATTTATTCTTCTAGATTAATGAATTCATGGTAATACATGCTCATTATGACCTTCTAAGATTTTCAAACCCTACACTACATTGACCAAAATATTAAATCCATCACAAGGCATTTCTATCTTGCTCCTCTTTATGCTTGCTACTACAAACCTTTGAGACCTTAACCTAATTTCTCTTTCTCATCCCTGGTCCAACAACCTAAAAATCTAAATTTTCAAAACTAAACTAAAACTATTATATCTAGCCTAAAATCCATTTCTCTTCTAGTAATTAACTATGAAATCCTTAGAGAGATCCATCTCTACTTTAGCAAGGCTAGTTGTTGAACTACAAGTGGGTTGAAGTTACCTCTTTCGATCTCCTCCTCATCCCAGGACATTATAGAGGATAACGTTTTGGCACTGTTGCTGTCGAATGAAAGATCATATCTTCCTTGGGAAAGAACGACAAAGTTCAGATCTGATTGCTGATGGTGAACAATGATTAGAAACAATAAAGATTGTGTCTCTTTCATCTGGGGATTCCAGCGTCGAAGAATCCAAAGGTTTAGAATTTTCATGGCGAGTCCACTGTTCAAAAAACAGTTGTTTGAAGAACTTATTGGAGACTTAACTATTTCAAGATGGATTCAACTGCTTGAAGGTATGCTCCTATGAATTGAGCTCATACTCCTAGTTTTTCGAACCGTATTCCTTGTATAGATTGGCAAATAGGGCTGCCAAAATTTAAAGGTTGGGATGGAGAAGTTGTTAGTTTGCATTTGGTCAAATTTCATTTTCATATTCATAGATTAAAGACTAAGTTTCCTGAATATTGCCTAATGAATATCTTCATGGCTATCTTGGAGGAAATAACGAGGAAATGGTATGATATTCTACCATCTGCTAAATAATATTCTCTAAAGGACGTTCATTCAATTTTCTTTCAACATTATCAAAGCTGCAATTTTTCCTTATCAATCATGGATAGATGTTGTGAGATTTTTGAAAATTTCATTAAATTTCTTGAAAATTCATATGGGGATGAAGAATTATGGAAGAAGATATATTAGAAGCCCTTTATGATTTTTCCTCGCAACAATAATTAACAACTTCCTCCTTGGTGAAATAGACTGGGATCAAAATAGAGAAAGGCCTACTCCTCATCTTGAAAATGCAAATCACCAAGCCAATGTTGATCTCTATAAAACTCAATGTTCTCCTATGTCTAAAGATGAAATATATTAGCTCCTGAAAAGCCATGTTACAACCCAAGTTAAGGAAGGTTTGCAGTGTTCACACAATCTAGAATGTGTGAGTGAAAATTCTTCCATTATTGAAAATGAAAATCTGGGTTTTAATGATGACAATCATGAGACTGGTGAAACTATATAGGAAGTTGTTGTGAGTAAGCCAATTTGTGATGTAGATTTCCTGCAAGGAGATCAACTAATAGGAACCGTTTTCTTTCATGAAGAGGATAGGGCTGACATGTTTAATAATCTTGAAAAATGTGTTCTGTTCAAAGATGATTTAGACTATGAATTGGAAGAATATGAGTATGAGATAGATAGTATGCCAAAGATAGAATTAGAGTTGCTCATGCTTGAAGAATTTGCAGCCAACACTCAGATGGAAGAAAGTCATACTTCCCCATGCCTTCCTATGGATCAACAACCAAGTATTCTTTTAGATCAAAATGAAAGGAGTACTTGTATTTTTATTGGATTCCAAGACAAGGTAAAATTTCATATTTTAAGGATCCTTACACTGATTTGCTACAATCAACAGGGAAGATGGATTTTATTATATTTTTAGACCATGTACATATATTCAATGGACACTTGGAATGGTCAATCTTTTGTTTTTTCTGCCTGCTCAAAGAAAGTACGAGAATGATTGAAATAAGTAGCCATTTGTTGGATTGTTTACACTAGAGGGATCATTACACATGATTGTATATACATCTTTAGTAGGTTGGAAGTTATCATCAGAAGTTTGAAGCCCGAGGATAAGGCCATAAGGCTTCTATGATCAACTATTGTTTTCCTTTTGTTAAAAAATTGTAAATCCAATTTTCCAATCAATATGTTTTTTATAGTTAAGTCAGTCAGTTAGTCACTCAATTTTCAGTTTGAGTTTAGTCTTTGCATTATGACTCCATGCCCAATGAACAAGGCTACTTGGTATATGATTTTCTTGACACCTCTAAGGAGCTTCCATCCCCAGATAGAGCCAATGTTAGTGTCAGACAATTCAGCCCGTCACCAGTGATCAAATATGCTCTTGCAAGGTTTGTTAGGGTCTTGAGGTCAAATATTATCATTTCATTAGGTTTCAAAATAAAATTTGGTCACTGACTATTGTGTCTAGGTTACTGCTACTCCCTTAATTTATTCATGGTCTTCATCACTCATCATGGTCATTGTCTTCTTCGAGGTATCATATCTTCATTTAAATTTCCTGGGTCATGAAATGGTTAAATTCCTCATTTTAGGTCATGGTCTAGGGTTTCACTCCATGTGTCATCATGATACCATATGTAAAAACAAAAATATGTCCATCATGTGATTCATTGGGTAAAGGGATTTAGCAGCTTAGGATAAGCAAGATAAAGGTAAAGGTAATGTTTTATTTGAAATAAGACAACGCTACGGTACAGTACCTCATCTCATCATTTCTCATAGGGACAGTTTTGCTTCAAAATATGTTCCAGACCAAATGGAGAAGAATTTTACAAAAGTGAAAGAGGTTTTTGTCAATGATAGGTGAAGGAACAAAAACCTCCTTTATTTCTACATATGTGTTATGATTTGAAATAAATTCCCAAACTACACTTGCTACAGGAGAGTTGTTGCACTTCTAAACATCTTGACTTCAAGACAATTTTTAACGGGTTTAGAGCAGGTGTTGCTAGTTCTTCAGGACTCTATTGTGCAGAAGACATCACAATATTTCCAACCATACCACTTTTGGCGCAAAAATCCTCCAATAAGGCAGTCAAAAGTGCTTTGCAAGTTGGCACTACACTTTTGTTAGAGACACCCTATGTTTTTGGAGTGACCTTGGGAAAATAAATTTTCTCCCTGCTGGAGTGTCTAAATTACATTCTTGAGGTGTCTATATTGTAGAATAATTCAATAGATTTCCAACGAGCTATCAAGTTTGAAATTTTGAGTAATTTAAGGCATCCAAAAGAGGGTTTCATGTTGGCGCTGTGTTTCAAGGAGAGGCACTACACTTCTGTGAACTGCACTGTGCACAGGGCAGAGTATCCCAAAACTTACCAAAAATCGACCAAATTCAAAATTCAAGCTTGCATTCCAATTTTTTATTCCTCTAAGCCATTTCACAAGTAAGTATACTCATTTCACTCCCTCTTTTCCTTTGGAAAAACAAATAAATAATGGCGAGTTTAAATCATCTAGGGTTTGTATGAATTTCATGTTTTAAAGCTTGAAAATGGTGAGTTTAGTCAGCTGGAACATTCAAACCCTCGAAATTTCTATCCCATACCTCTTTTTGCATACAAATCAACATCCCATTCACTAGACAAACCATTTCCCTTCATTTTACTTCATCTTCTTACAAACCGTAGCTCTTCCCTATCAAATTGAGCAGTTTCCCTAGTTAGGACTATTTTTAAATTCTCTTGCTCATTTCCCTCATTCATTTCCACCCATTTAACTTCCTAAAGATTTATAAAACCCCTATCCATCTCCCAAAATTTCGCTATCACCATTTCCCTTCCCTAAATCCCTCATTTCACCATTTCACTCATTCCTCACTTTTATTTCCATTTTCCTGTCATCTAGGGTTTTCAAAATGGAGGGAGATTATTCACCATCAAAAAAGAGAAAACATCATAAAGGAGGGAATATTATGAGGTATGAGCCTACAAAATGTAATGAAATCAACGCTTCACCATTCATCAGACAGTGCTTTGAAGATGTTAGCTGCTTAGGGTTTTTTCAAAGAGTGGGTGAAGTAGGTTTTCATGAGCAGCTCATTTATTGGATTGCCACCAATCTAAAAGGAGAAAAAGCCACCATAGGAGGGATTGATTTCACATTCTCAGTTGCTTCCATCTCTCTTGCCACAGGGATACCTAATCATGGGGATTATTGGTTCACAGGCATGAGTCGAGACTTTGAGAAATACAAACTTTTCTTAAAATCACCCTCCAGAGAGGCTCATTCACACATCATTCCATTCAAATACCTGTTGGAAAAGTATGCACCAATGATGAAGGTTGTAATGAAGTTTTTCACCTATGAGTGGATATTTTCCAGACTATATCAATACAACATTAGGCTTCTAATGCATTTCACAGCTGTGAAACCTCTCAACCTGTGTAACTACTTGTGTAGAAGTCTTATCAAAATGTTTGAGAAGGTGAAAATGAAAAGTAGAGAGAATTAAACTAGCCTTTTCCATCACAGTTTGATAAATGTTGTAGTCCTCCATCAGTTGGCAGAAAAGAACATGGCATGGGATACCTTCATTGAAATAGATTTGTAGTGGCATGAAACTATTTGATTAAGCCATCATCAAGACACATCAACAAAACCTATGGAGGTAGGTCATCAAGAAAATTAGAGGAGGTTCCCAAGGCACCTAGACCTGAGGTGACCAAAATATATAAGGGTGGGGAAGCAGCAATAATTCTTCGGAAACGCCCGGTTCTCTTTGTCCCCAAGCTTTCATTTATCAATCCACTTGTTCATCTCTTCATAGACCTCCTCACCAATAGATAGGGACAAATGGGAATGACCGAAGGAAAAAGGCTTGTGTTTATTTCTCAAGTTGAGAAAAGGACCAAGCCTTCTACATCAACACAACAAGGATCACATTTACAGGATGAGGAGTTAATTGAGCACGATTTTGAACTAGTTGACTTGGAGGTAGCAGAGGAGAATTCAAACTTGCAACAAGTTATCAAGGAAAAGGATTCCCAAATCAGAGAGCTCATGGATGATTTGGCAAGGGCCAGATTTATCATTTCTTTCCTTGAGCAAGAAAAAAATCAACTCAAGGCCAAACAACTGATCATGGAAAAAGAGCAATGCAATATATTGAAGAAAGAAGACAAAGGTAAAGTAGTGGTAGAGCATGATGAGTATGATGAAAAGGAAAAGCAGGTTGGAAAGAAGAATCCAAGAACAAAGGGTCTAAAAAGAGCATTGCAGAAAAAAAAAAAAAGACCAAAACCTACTGGATGAAGACTTGGACATTGAAGACACAATTGCTTTGGAAATTAATGAAGATAGGGAGTACTGGATAGGTAAGGTAAATGGCCATATAGAGAAGCTTCTTGACAAGGCTAACAAGGAAAAATAGCTATTGAGGCACATGGCCCACCACTACCAAACCAGAAACATGATTTGTAAAATCAAGCTCAAGCAAATGTAAAACAAGCTAAAGGAAACCATAAAAGACAAAAATGAGAGGGATAGATTGGATATGTTTGCTGAAGTATCCATGAGAGAATAAAATACCTCTTTTGGCACTTCTGGACCAATTTTGGGAGTTTTCTAAGCATTTTGTTTGGGGAAGTTCGGTGCAAAACTCAGAAATTGCACTAGCTACAGAAACGAAATGCCTTGGCTCTATGATTTTTCCTCAGAGCTCCAGGTGACAAGTGGAATGTATTTTTGGAAAGCTGGCGGCCTCCTGTCAAAACCCATTTCATCATATTTCTCAGAAAGGGCTCATAGTTTTAGAAAAATGAGAAAAAGGGTCAAAAGTCAACATTTTGCCCCTCTTTTTGATAGGCACTACGCTTTTGGAGACACCTTGGGAGAATCAGTTTTTGAAGGCATTTCCATGGGTAATTTTCAAAAATTGAAGATGTTTTCGAAAATAGATAGGAAAGGCTAGTTGACGATTCTCTCATATTTTAAATTTCACTTCAGACAAGCACATAAACATGGCATCAAAGTTGGTGTTGTACTTCTGCATTTTTTTGAGTTTTTAATTAGAAATTCCACTGTGTAATTACTCAGATTTCTAGTTTGACTTGGTCAAAGGTAACTTGATGATGTAAATTTAGTATTTAGAAGTCTAGATGATGTAATCATGAATAAATTATCATTATAGGTTGTTTTTACGGTAAATTAGGCCTCATAAATGAAGCAAAATTCAAATTGAAGTCTAAGAGAAGAGTTTGTTTTTGACCTTCTCACTCTCACTTGTTGGTTGAGAGATTCTTAGAAATTGTTCCACCACTTAGGGATTCAACCCCTGAAGGTGGGGAAACTATTTGTTTGAGTCTATATGTATCATTTCTCATTTAGAGAGAAGGGTTGGACTTCATAGTAGAGGACTTGTATCTTATGCTTTCACATAGTTAATCAAGGCGCAGTTGCAACTATTTTTCAGGAATACATGTGCAGTGAGTTTGTATATCAGTTTTTTATAAATGAACCCATCTCTCTTAATATGATTTTCTTTCCTTAGTGATTTTTCTTACAGTTATATAGGAAGAATTCTTTATATTCAAATCTTTGTTTATGTGGAAAATCATGTCTATGTATTTCTTCTTCTAGATTAATGAATTCATGGTAATACATGCTCATTATGACCTTATAAGATCTTCAAACCCTACACTACATTGACAAAACTCTTAAATCCATCACAAGACATTGTTATCTTGCTCCTCTTTATGCCTTTTGCTGCAAACCTTTGAGACCTTAACCTAATTTCTTGTTCTCATCCCTAGTCCAGCAACCTAAAAACCCTAAATTTTCAAAAACTTAACTAAAACTATTATATCTAGCCTAAAATCCATTTCTCTTCCAGTCATTGACTATGAAATCCTTAGAGAGACCCCTCTCTAGTTTAGCAGGGTTGGCTATTGAACTACAAATGGTTTGAAGTTACCTCTTTCGATCTCCTCCTCAACCTGGGACATTGTAGAGGATAACAGAAGTTATGAAAAGTGGGTGGAGGGAAAAATAGTTACGTATAAGATACTCAATATGTTTATTTGAATACTCAATTAGAGGTGAAACTTTGAAGACATTTATAATCTATAAATTAGCTATAATTATCAAACCTAAAATCTACAATTACACCAAAAATTGATTTCTTACCTTGTGAATCATGTAAATATGTGGTGACAACATAATAATATCCCTCTAAAAGACTGATTTGCATGCCAAAAATTAAACGGAAATTAGTATATATGATACAATTATGAGTAATGTGTTACATGCTTGAATCCCAATTAGTAGTGTTTCATGTTATTAATTAATTCACTATGTCAAAACACAACAATGATATTGAAATGTAACCACTAACAGATGTTAAAAATTATAAGAACAAAGTTTGGATAGTATCTATTAAAACAACAAAATATCTAAGGGGCATTCAAATACTTCCAAATCCATAACAAGCACAAGTATTCAAAGATGTAATTGCATGGATAAAGGGAAAACACCCTTTTCCTCCCAATGATAACTATGTCCTCTCACAAGTACTTCAACTAGAAAAGGGGTGTGAAGACAAAAACCTCAAAAAAAAAAAAATTACACAATAAAAAAAATACACTTCATCCCCTCTATACCTTTATAGAATAGATCTAGGGGAATAACAAAAAGATCCATAGAGAATAGGATTAGAGTGGGAAAAATAAATATGGTAAGCAAAAAAATAACCAGAAAAAAATCTACTAATTTGAAGATGTGTCCACATGTACTCAAACATTACAATAAAAAAAGAACCCAAAATTATTGATTATGCCCTCGATAAAATGACAATTGCTTCTTTAATAAAAAGGAAGAAAATCCCAGCTTATTTTCTATTGTCCTCTGGAATAAATCCTCTATGTATGGCACTGGAGATTTGTGCTACACTCTATCCTTACTCTCTAACATTAAAATAAGATAATTTCCCAAATTTGTTTCTAAAAATGTATGATTTGTTTGAGTTTGGGCCAAACCTAGTAAAATATTGTTAAGTTCGGCCAAGATGCAATGAGCTTAATTATGTTTTCCTAAGTTAGTCAACAAGCTTGACCTAGGATTTTGAAAATGAATTTTGATAGAGATGAATGCTCTGGAATATTTTGACAAATATTCCCTTTTTGTATGTCTCAAAGAGAGAATATTAACTATCCTCCCTTTACCACAATGTGGCTAGATAAGCAAGACAAATCACAATCAATAGTATCCACTAAGAGATTGCGAGTGAGGGGCATTTATTCTTCCAAAAGATGCTTGAGACTTGCAACTAACTCCAACCATTATTTTTTGTGTTGTTGCAACCATAAGAACAAATGCAATTTTGTCATCAAAGAGGCTTGAACACTAACATGGGAAATTTCAACACCTCTCTTTTATCAACTAGGCAAGCCACTATTTTGGAATTTATTTTAATTATGGAGTTTAATGCCAATTTTATATTGGGAAATCCAAATCAATCTTTTGATTATTATGTGAATGGCCTACATGTTGCTAAATTTAATGTTTTATATTTTTTTCTATAGGTCATTTGAGGACTCAAAGTGATGTCCACATATTTGGTGTTGTATTGCTTGAGCTTCTTACTAGTAGAAGATCTAGCAAATAATATAGCTTGGTTGAGTGGGCTCATCCACTTCTCAATGAGAAGAAAAGTTTGTTGCTAATACTTGATCCTAGAATGGTGGGACAATATTCTATCAGGGGAGATGTGAAAGTTTCTAACTTGGCCTATCACTCCCTGAGCCAAAATCCTAAAACAAAGCCACTTATGAGGGGTGTTGTTGATATTTTGGAACCTCTATAAATTATGAAAAATAGTTCTTTCACATATTTTGTTGATACTGGTGTGGCTAAATATGAGGTTTCCAATTAGACATATGTCTACATATGACTGCAAGCATCGTCAATATGAATAACTTGTTGTTTTAAATGAATTTGAAATGTTGCAAGATTGATCCTGATTCATATAATGAATCTTGGAAGAAACGATATAAAAAAACTATAAAGGCATGGATGTGCAATGTTTCCCATTCCTATGAAGATTATTATCTCTTCTTGTTGTATGATGTAAACTACCTATAAAATTTCCATTACATACAACTTATTAATCTGCTGAAGATCCATTTCAACTTTCATAGAAAATAATGTCATTTCTTGATCACGATGGTCATGAATTGCTTATTGTACTTTGAATGGAATGAAAGTACTTACCTTTGTTGACTTAGAAGGCAAGCAACATGATACTTGTAAGCTGCAAGTTTGCACATCGTTCTGAGATCACAATGAGGTTCTAGTCAATCATTTTTTTTTAGCAAGTGGTAGAGTATTTGATCCTTCATCTGCTACTTGTAAATTATATATTTTTTATTTTCAACTGCTAGATAAATATGAGTAGCTTTTCAATTGATTTGGGACTTCCCATGACTAGCCATTTTTCTGTATTCGAGCTAGGAAATTTTACCGTTAATAAAAATTACATTTTGTTACATCCTAATGTATGTATGTCATAAAATATAATAGTATTATTATGAATTTTGAGGTCAAAAGTAATGTAATTTCAAGGCACTTTTGGATCAAGAATATCATTTAAAATAAATCATCCATTTTCCCACTTGGAACTATTGGTTGTGAAACCCTCTTGTACATGTTCATTTAAAAAACATTGTTTGACATGGTGCTTTATTTCCTTGGATAATTTCGAAGATGCAAAATAAGTTTGCGAAGAAAATATTTAACATAAGCCCATTCTAGTGGTCATCAGAAAAGCATGCCCTTTACCATCTTATCCTTTACGGACACAATGATTGATTCCAATGGGTTTATGCTGTAAATAAAATTGGATATCTATGTTAGTTGGAATTTTCTATAAATTACTAATACAATGCTTCACTTCAAATATATTATTGTTCAAGTGAGTTTCACAACTCTGACATGGAGGTTGAAGAGATACATAAATTGGTAAAATGTATCACATTCTTTCATGTACAAGAAGAAATGAGGTTATTACTGAAAGGCCATTATTCAAAATTATTCATAAATTCTTTTGGGAAAGATTCTTCAACATGCTTAATTGTCAGGTCCCTATAATACTAGTGATTCCCACATTACTATTGTCATTGTAGCCCTTATTATTATTGTTGGGCCTCTGTTGTCACCATATTGTTATTATTGTGCCCCATAGAAGCCCACTATTGTTATTGTTCTGCCCTTATATTATTATTGTTATGTTGGCTTTGATTATATTGTGACCCCTTAGACTCCTATATATAGAAAGAAGGTTTTTTCATTTGTATCATCCAAGAATTTTTAATTTGTGTAATGTAAAGGAGGTTTCCCCCTCGAAGAGGCTAATTTTGAATGCGTTGATCTATATTTTCTTCTATTTTGTGAGCCTGTTGCATAACATTTGGTATCAGAGCTTTGGATTCCAGGGTTTCGCCGCTCCAAACAAGTCATCGTGACATTTTTGCTATTAATTTTTTTCTGCGATGTTTCAAAAGCTTAAAAAAACCCATTTGGGCCAAAATCTCTCTAAACCTCAGTTCCAAATTTCAGATCTTGTCTCGCTATATTTTCAAAGATATGATCCAAGGAAGTTAGGGTTTTTGCAGGATCCCGAATTATATCTCAAACATGTTAAATGGGGAAAATCGTCATAACTTTATTTCTGAGCATCAGATTGAAATTTCGTAAGAAGTTACAGAAAGAGGACAACTTGTAGCTTTCTGTATATTAGTTTCAGGTCATAATATTGCAACAATGACATGTGGCACTTTGTACAAGTTAGCTCTACTGAACTAGTCTATAATCAGGTCATTGTGGGAGATTTTTCATAACTCTTCCTTGGAGAATTCAATCTTGATCAAAATTGCATGGTTGGAAAGAGGAATAAGAGGGTTAATGGAGGACGCAATTTTAGACCTTGGAGATCTGAAATTACAGAGATACAATAGATTCAATATTGAGCTCCTACAAAGTGAAAAAAATGTGTGTAGTTTTTTTCTTATATTTTTCATAAGTTTGGTTTGAAAAATTAGTTTGAAGGAATTCAAAGGGCAAAGTGAAGCATTATTATCATTAATTTATGCCCCAAATAAATAAAATGGAAACACCTAGTAAACAACCTGAAATCTCTAGCATGACTCATGAAGAAGAGGAAGAAATTCACCATGATATATCAAAATTATGAGACCAAGTGAAACAAAATTCACTCTCAAAAAAAGTAATAGAAGCTAAGATGGATAGTTTAAAGAAAGTCATGGAAGCTAAGATGGATGGTGTGGAAGCTAAGATGGATGATTTAAAGAAAGATGTGGAAGTTAAGATGGATGGTATACAAGAAAAACTTAAAGGCAACATGGAAGATTTGAAGATAGACATGGAAGCTAAGATGGATGGTATAGAAGAAAAACATAAAGGCAACATGGAAGATTTGAAGAAAGATTTGACAAATTTTCTACTAGAAATGCTTACAAATGGTGAAAGGGTAGTAAAGGAAACTCATGAGGAGAACACAATAAATGTTAATCATGATTTCATAGACTCTAATGGTGTATTAAAGACCTCCCATGTTCCAAAGATCGATATGAGGAAGTTTGATGGCAAGGATCCCGTAACATGGATACTATAGCTAGAGCAATATTTTGATCTCCATAATGTGAAAAAAACACAAAAGGTACGCATTGAAACTTTATATTTGGAACCAAATCAATTTGTATGGTATCAATGGCTTTGCTCTCATAAACATTAGCTAGAATATCTATTGTATTGTCTGGTTTAAGCATTAAATGAAACATAGGTTTTAAGATAACTAGCCAAAACAAATAGATATCCCTATGAATTAAACTTCATGACAGGTACATATGCATCAGGGACACGATGGAGTTCAGAGACTTCCATCATTTCAGCCAACATATCATGCAAAATGTCAAAAAAATCGTACTATGAAAAGCAATGTAAATTTATTGTTGGATTAGTAGTATTCATCCAGAATAAGCCAACTACATACTTTGTATCCACGTGGATGACCAAGAAAATTGTTTCCAAGGAAATCCCCCACATATAGTGTTAAAAAAATTGACACAATACATTGTCAAATCAATCCACCACCATGAAAATAAATTTTGTTGATAGATTTATTAAAAGAAAAACATTCAATACTGACCTCCCTAATCACATAGCAAGGCCCTACACATAGCATATCTAGATCTGCTCTTGGAGCATGTACCTGCTGACATCTAGATTTTGCTAGGAATTAATTATTAAACCAATAAAAACATAGAACTTTAGAGTAATATTTTTGTATTTATTTCAATAGTAGCGTTGAACAACATTACACAAAATTGAAAACTAATATTGTGTGCCTCGTGTAGTGGAAAAAGTTTGAGACTTAAATGCCACTTATATTTAACAAAATTGCACCTAGTGTTATCGACTAATCGAATGACCATTGTTATCAATTAGGGTTAACTGACAACATAAATAAGTACCACATCAATATGGATCTAGTTGAAAACATCAACCTCAACAATTGGCAGTCATTTACAGTAACACTAAAGGGTGATATTTCCAGTGTAACTTTGATAAAAATTAAATGTTAAGAGGTGGTTCACTCCATTAGTATGCTGATTAATAGTTGGAAGTTTCAAATACAGTAGAATATTTTGGACAATGTATGATATACTAAATTAATATGTTTGTTGCAATTTCTTCTTAATCCCTAATTGTTGTACATCCAAGATATTTTTCACATGTCCAGGATAAGTAAGACTAATGTGCTTCTTACTCACTGAGATAGCATTTTCAACTTAGCCACAACTTGTCTCCTTACCTTAGTAGAGCTGTGAAGATTGGTGATTGTACTCCAATTACTGAGGTGACTACAAGACTATGTACCTAAGTCATAATTGATTGTTGGCATCAAGATGATTGAGCTCATGTTCTCTTGATCCATCTACACATATTGATTAGTTTATTTTATACATACTGATAAGTTTCTTTGGGTCATGATGTGGGTGTTATAACCCTATTTTCCACTCCATTATAGTGAGAGAAACCCATTATCAACTTACCTCAATTTTTTA
>APFE031240068.1:1620-27973 GCA_000404065.3 Pinus taeda | reverse complement strand
GCTCAATTATGTAATTTCACCCTTTTATCATGGGATAAATCTCACATAAGTAAAAGAAAAGGTGAAAAGGGATGTATTTTAGCCAAACAACTGAGGTAATCTGGTTATGGATTTCTCTCACTATAATGGAGTGGAAAATAGGGTTATAACGGTGGGTTTTATTGTATTCATTTTACTTGACTCTAGGATCTCATATGTCATACTCCTTGTAGTCTGGCATTATAATTATCTGTAGATAAATCCAGACCATGATCATGTATCTTACCCACTATCAGATTAAAAAGGACTCCTCGTCGATTTCTATTTATGGAAACTAAATAGCTTGACTGAAAATTTTAGGGGAATTGTTTGTTATCACATTAACATTTCACTTTTACACTACTGACAAACTAAGTTCAGGACATAGATTTAGAAAATTAAAACCTGCTATCCCAATTTGAAGGAAATCATAATGCATGGTGTGTGTTCTCTGGTGCATAGTTCTATAGAAGTAGTCATCTAGGAATTTTAATGTTCAAAAAATTTCACTTAAATTCCCAACATAGTTTTATGATCAACCATAGCCCTTTGAAAACATCCTAAATATTGAAGGTTGATAATGTAATCCTTGATAAATTTAGGTTCTTTGATAAATTGAGAAGCCAAAATATTGAAAGGTTCTTCATAGTTGTGTTAATTTATAATGACTCTTCAAATTGGGTTGTATAATAATATTTTCGTGTATGCCAATGCATAGAAAAGGGAAAATTTAAAAATCTCTCTTATGCACAAAGTTAATAGAAAAACATGTGATAATTCATCTAAGAAATTGGTGTCCCTATATAGAAAAATTTGTCAGTGTTGTAAGCAAGAATAAATGTGGGTTTTCATCCCCACCAGCACAAATTAGAAATCATTTGGTGGGAGATTGGGTATTAAATGTAAGTGTTTAATGAAATGTTTATGCATGGTATTCTAACCTTGAACATTATTATCGCATGTTGTGTGCTTAATGGGGATGTTGAAGCAACTTTGGAACTTTTTTTCTAATGACAATCTCTAGGAGGAAGAACAATTGCAATCGAAATCTAGTGAAATGGAGATCAAAGAAACTTGTGGAATATAGGGAACTTGTGAATTTGATGCATAAGATGAATACCAATTAGAGAGATTCTAACAACATTGCTATGATATGGTGACTTGTGGATGTTGTGGGGGTTTAAATGCTCTAGCATGTTTGACAAGTATACGAATATGGGTAAAAAAATTTGCAGTTATTTCTTTAACTCTCTTTTAAAAACACAACTCTTGGTAATGGTTTAATATCATCAATTTTTTTCATATAGCCATGCCATCATTTCCTTTTTCATAGAGTCACAAACAATTATATGTCTAGAATGATGGCTTGTATTGTACAATTTTTTTAATGCAAGAGTGCTACTTCTTATTAATTATTGGGAAACACTGTCTCTAGGGCGCAATGCATTAGCTAATGATTCTAATGATAACAAGTTTGATTCAGACATTAATAATGAATTGTAACCACTATTAAAAGCAGACAAGATTTTTCCCATGGGATATTTATTTTTATCTTCTTCCATTCAAACAGCTTTAACTTTCTATTTTATTGTTAAAGATATATCTAGAGGTTTTTTTGGTCCATATCATATTTAAATGGGAACAAAGATATGGTTGTATTTGTCTAAATTTATATTAGGAACTGCACATATGGCCAAATTTGGTAATAATCAATTGATTCTGAGTCAATGCCAGAAGAATCCTTGCAATGATTAATGGAGTGAGAGTCATTTTGCAACATTAAGTCAGCAAATGGTGTAAACTTAATACAAATATACTTTCAATTCAAAGAAATGATGTAAATCGTAGCCAGGGGCTTCAGGGAGGGTGAAGGTTCCTTATTGTTATCACTCTGTGAAGCTCAAGTGTACTATAATTAATGATATTAATACAAGTTAACTGTTTCAAACTAGTTGATTGTGAGGACATGTTGTATGTCATTGAATGGATTTGCTATGTTGGCTACATTATGTGATGAGAAAGGTGATGTAAATGAAGTTTTTCACTAAATCTCATTTCCCGTGGTTGCAACCTGCATGTGGAGTTTGATGCTGGCCATCGAGTAGTTAGTAGTGTGCTTAGAGGACTACATTTTCCTAGTTTGTATGTTTGGGAAAGTAAAATATATGTTTATAAAATGCTAGAGCTTGTGGTGTTTTATGAATCATTCATACAATATGATTATTGAGTTACAGTAGTTTAACCCCTTATTAATTATAACTTGGTGGATTCGACAACCAAACCATCACATGGAATAGAGTGGAGGATGAATGGATCTAAGTTGTTTTTAAAAACAACTTGATCTATAATTTTTCCTTCAGGGAAGGCACCATCATAGTATTCTCCAATCATAATATGGATGCAAGTTTTTATTTATAAAGGCATGTCACCTGAAGAATGAAAATCACTAGCGGGGGAAGTGGAAATAGGCTTGGCTCAGGGTTGCATGACAATGGCAACAATTGAAGATTTTATCTCAGATACCCTTTTGACCATTTTATAAAGAATATAATTGTTAGTATCAGGGGAGCTTGTAGGCATGTTCGACCACTATATTATATCAATAACAATCTCCCATTTGTAGTACAATTATACCAAAGAAATGATTGCGAGAAAAATACGTCAATGACTTCTCTTCACATCTAAAGGAAACATTGTAGTGAAGCCATTCTTTATTGCTATTTTGTTATCTATTGTTGCTATTTCACATCAATGGAATTCCTATACCACAATATTCATGCATTATGGTGCCCATTTTAAATGATTATGCAACAATAGAAATTGGAGTTCAAATTCTCAACAAATTTTTATTAAGAAAGGACAAACATATGTAAATAATAATAATTAGACTTGACAGTTAAATACATAAAATTTTATGACATTCAATATAGAATAACAAGGCAGAATAGTATAAAAAACTTTTAGAATGATTTATGTACATCCTTTAAGATATACTCTATCCATATTACTCTTGGCATCTAAGTAGCAATATAGGGTTCATGCCAAGGTTGTGACTAATGCATTCTAGTTCATCTCCTTTTACAAGCAACGTGAATTCCACATATTTATAGGACACCTTACTCAATTGAAACTAACAATATAATGGAGGCATGACAACCTTTGAAGAAAACATTGAAATGGTTGTTTTTCTCTGCATCTATAAAGGGTAAAAAATGGTGATACTTTAGATCTAGAGGTTGGGTTTAATATAAGACCACTACAAGTGATACTATCATCCGTTTCTGAGCATTTCTTCGAATACTTGGGATCAACATTTGAACAAGAATAGCTATCAATCTAGTGCAAGATTGGGGCATTAAGTATCTTAACATTCCTGAGTGTTTGGTCAAGAAAGACATGATAATAGTTGAGGTGGATAGAGCATTAATAAGGCTACATACTCAAAACTACAAACACCTTGGAAAGCAGATTACCAACATTATAGTTGCTTATGTTTGATGACACAATAGTTTAGAGTCCTTGGCACGAAATCATAAGATAGATTTTGTGGGTCCACTTGGAGAAATAAGGGGTAAGGATGTCATCATGTAGGAGCTTAAGGATTTCATTTAATAGATTAGGAAAGCAACAAATCAATAAGGTTTTGAGGTGAGAAAAAATAACGTTATACAATATGTAATTGGACCAACCAAAGTTCATACAATGTTATTCATGTTGTGCAATAGTATACAGTCAAACTCTAAATCTATATTATTAGATGAATTAGAGGTGAAGATGCAATATGTTGCAGATATTCCAGTCAAAGCCAAATTTATCGTAGAAGCGTTTAGAGCATGACACTCCTACATCACTAATGAACTCCATTGTCAAGCCATTGATTTGTCTTTTCCTCCTACATGAGGAAGTTTTGTATTAATATAGTTTTTTCCTATATAGCCACCATTCTGATGAATTTCTGATGTAATATTTTATTGAGTTGTGGATTGTCTCCACGATGAGATGAAAAGTTTGATTTTATTTGGGAGTTGTGGATTGTCTCCACGATGAGATATGAATAAGAAATTCAATGTAAAATAAGTCCAAGAGATACATGTGGAATATGAGGAGCCACATAGAAGGTCTCAGGTTGTATAAGTAAAAGAGTCATGGGGAAGGTTAAGGGTCATTATCATTTGTTATAAATAAGCCCTCATAACTGAAGCAAAGGGCTTGGACTTTTGGAGATTTGGTCTTGGATTCTCTAGTTGTGCATATGGGAGAATATCATTCTTTGGAGAAGCAAGTGGTAGCTTCATGTTCCACTATTGGGGATAGTGTTTCATCAATTTAACAATGTACTTGGATCTTTCATTTAATTATCAAAATCTCTTGGAGCCAACACTCTTTCATGCATGTACCATGAATGTTATAATACTAATATTTAGATGTTTATGGTGTATTCTTATGCCATGTATACAAAATATAATTAACTATTTCGTTGCTTTAGATATGAATCTTCTTGAATGGATGTTGTTATGTGTTTATATAATCATTGTTATCTTGTGAACTAATTTGCAGGTTAATCAACAACTCTTCGCCTTTGCTCTTGCATTTCTCTCTTAGGATAGTACTAATACTTTTCTATCAGAGTCATGTCTTTATTTACCTTTTGTGGAAGCTCTGTTTACACTTTACACTTGGTGTCTCACAAAGCTTACCCACTTGCTACCCAAAAATGTATGTGTATGATCTCTTATGTGTGTTGTGTATCCAAGGCACATCTCTAATATCTCTCACAATGGTGGTTGGACTCTATATCTTGATGGGAATCCTACACCGAATGGTGTGAGGTCTAATTGGGACTTCACATTGGGGAGACCCCCTGTATGTTGGCGGTATCCAAAACTGTCAAAAAAATCCTCTCTCTATTTGTAGCATAAGATTTCAGAGTAGATATTGGCTTCTATTGTTTTTAATGTAACTTTTAGGGTAGTTCCTTGGTATTAACAATTTTATTTAATGATAATTTAATCCATTCATTAATATAATATTTCATGGGTGGGACAATTATATGTTGCTTTACTCTCAATGAAAATATTTCTTCAATTTCTTTTGAATATGAGCATAATTATTCAATGATTAACAATTAATATTCGTTAACATTAACCAATGAAACTAAATGGAGTTGCCTTTAGTGCGACTTTTTGGACTTTCCTGTGCCGAAATTCGATGGAAAAATTGAGGTGAAATCTTGATTTTTGTTATTTAAACTGGTTTTTTAACTGCATATTTGGATTCAACACCCTGAAAAACCCCTAGGATACTTTGATTGTGTAGGGATTACCCATCAAGCTTGTGATTTAAATAAATTGTTGTTGGATTTTTGAGAAATTTAACTCGAAAACCCCACCAGAAAAGCTTCCAAAAAGTCACACTAAAGACAACTCCAAACTAAATATTTATTGATTTCTTATTCTAAAATATATTTTAAAATATCAAGCTTATTACCCCATTATGTCTTGATGATGCTTAGATCCTCCTCTAGATATGTTCTATGGAAAATTATCCCTTGTGGACAAAAGTGAATTCCCTAGATCTAGTGGTCTGATCTAGAAACAACGAAGACAACACACTTGTGTTTTTCTTAAAGAAATTAGAAAATGGAGGAGAAATCCTACCTGGATTCCAACACAAATCCTCCTATTCTCTTGGCTTGTAAACTGTAGCTTCAACTCCAATTACTATAAATGGGACCTACAAAAAAATTACAACAAGTAAGAGAACTACAAGATATACATAACATAGACCATTATATGTAATTAATGAGTTAAGGGGGCATAGAAATACATAAAAATCAAATAGACGCAAGCATAGGAAAATCAAGGTTTTGTATTAATGGATTGTATGAGAATATTACAACCCTTTTACAGATCTCGACAATGTAGAAGTCTCCCACCAAACTTGCCCTTCCTTAGCCACAAAGCAAACCTTCAATCACAACTCAATGACGATAATATATTCTTAGGTAAAAAGTAGAAACATGAGGGCATAGCTAAGAGTCTCTAAAATCCAACCTAGACTTTATGGGAGGCAGCGAACTTAGAGGTTAAATATGTTAGTTTTGGTTTTACCAATCTAGGACTTAGATCCACATATGAGGGGAGATAAGCTCTAGGGATAAGAGATAAGACCTCTACGATAGGAGTTCAAGATCTCAATCCAAATAGTAAATGGTTAAAACCACCTTAGAAGCTTCTATAAAGAGAAGATTAGTAATTATTTTTTTATTTTTCCTAAAATTTTAGAACAATTGCACTTACAACAAAGACAACCTGTGATAGACATCACAATTTATTAGTTATGCAACATGCAATAGTGCAGGTTGCATAGTAGACAAGGTGTGATGGTTCAACAAAATGAGATTTTAAGTTGATAAACCCATAATTCTTGGACCTTTTGGAGAGATAATGCTTAAGGATTTTCAAAGGGATGATTGCAAGGTGTCAAGGATGTTGATTGATTTGGTTTCTAGGCCATTTGAGTGAATGTGAAAAAATGACCTGTAATAGATTTCCCCATAAAGTACAAAGTTAGAAGGAGTGGCCGAGGATTGAAGTGATTTACATTGTGACAAGTCTGGATCAAGCAAAGGTTGGTTGAGATCATCATCTATTACAATACATAATCGTCATGATATAATTGCTATGGTAGGCATACACATACTCATCCTATAAGCCAATATTACATGTACAATGATCAAAAGCCTCGTCCACTAATGAAGAATGGTGGATCCATGATTGGATAAACTTTTGAATGATTATAGGTATCATAATTTTTGATCTGGTATGAATATCTAAAACACAATTTGAATGGATGAAACTAAATTTGGGGTATTCTACCTCATCACTCGATAGTACAAGTCTAACCATGTGAAAGAATGAGAAGAAGTCAAAAATGGTAGACATCATCTAATTACTGACCAATGATGTAATCCATTAACATACACAATAGAAACCACCAATAATTATAATGGACCTCAACGTACTATAGTAGAATCTATGTGATGCGAATAAATGAGTTGAATTTGAACACCACACAAAATCTTCTGGCTGAAATGCAATGATGAAAACCTATTGCGAAAAGTGAGGAGACTTGCCTTTGAGGTATGAAATTTCTAAGGAATTGAAGGGAGTTTCAAACTTAACTTCTTGGATAATGTGTTGGTGTTGACAAGAAGTGACTTGTCACAAGAGGGACTTGATGTATCCCCCATCAACAACATGAAATAGGTCTCAATATTTTGAGACAGAATGTAGTGATGTAGAGCTGGTTCAAAAGAGGAAAACATGAAAGAAGGCTTAAGGTATTGTAGTAGATGTCAACTGAGGGTGGAATTTCTCTTGAACATATCATCAACATTGAATGCAGTTGGAAACATTGAGTCAAAGACCCATAATGGAGGTGTAGTAATCAATAGTGAGGCAAGAATATTCCCCAACCCAAGCAATCATAAAGATGAAGTGAAAGAGTGTCATGTTCAAGAGTGACTCAATGCCATTAATAGGTGAAATACCATATTTTCCCAATTTCCCAACCATTTCTAGCCAGTACCTCTTTATTTTTCACAAGCTTGAGGAGGATAACATATGCTTTATCTATAAGTTCATCCTTCGGATGAATCATTTTGAGTATTTTTAACTAACCCTGAGAAGTACTGGATTGGTATCATCATGCTTAATGAGTCCATCACTGTTTCATAATTTTATGAGTCAAGTGAAGGCATAACTCGACTCCTTTTCCATTTTTTGAGAGTTTGGAAAAGAGGCAAAAAATAAAACTTGAAGAGGTTCCTTTTTGTAAATTTAGTCTCTTGAGTCCAAAAAGGAATAAAATGATACTTAGATAACCTTTTATTCATGTTGGACTAAAGTATTGATTTTTTTTAAATAGTCTATCCTAGTCTAGAAAAGGGTTAAGTTTATATCGAGAAGATGTATTTTAATTTACTTTAACGATTTTGAAAAGAAAAGTGATCAACAATATTTTCATGTTTTTGAGTTTTTAGGTTTAGAAAATTGTCCTTGGCCCATCACACCCTCCCTATATCATGAGGTGCAGTGGTAAATAAGAATAACACTAGGAAAGGTGACCCAACACACTCACCAGTGGGGTTAAGTTTGACGGGTCACTCTATCCAAGAAAGAGACAATGTGATGTGCACAAAGGGTTTTCAAGAAATTGGTTTTTGAGTGTTTTTTCTCCCAAATATTTTTAAATGGCTAAAATTATGTGTGTTTTTATGTCATTTTGAAGAAATTCACCAGTGAGAAATGGATTTGATCTGGAGAGAAAGATAGCATGAGGCTCAAGATATTATTATTTCCAATGACCCAATGATAATTCAAGGCATTGAGAAACTATGGGCTTCTTAATTTTTTCATGATTTTAGGCATGAGGGCCCAATTAACATTACTAGAGTATTTGGGTAGATTTTTGGATGTAAAGGGACAATACTTCAAGTTTTGGGTACACATTGTCATAATAGATGTTGAGGATATCTATTTCCTGATAGGGTTATCATGGAGAGGAGTTCCCATTTTTCTATCTGGTGCCAAGAGAGGTGGGGAGATAGTGAAGGATTAAATTATTGTTCATTGTTTCCCTAGTCATGAAATAACCAAGAATGGGAATCGTGAGATAAAGGATATGGTACGACTTCCTCTCAAGATGACTTTTCACTATTATCAGTTGGCTGGTAGTGTTGCTTTGCATTTACCCACCAAGAACCAGATGCATTATGCCTTAGAGTGCTTGGAGCCTACAATATTTAACTAGTGTGAAGGGGTCTTAACCAAGGAAAAACTCAATCAGGAAAAGATAGGATGACTGGATAACTTTGGATATGGTTCTATTATTGTATCATTTTCCTTGGAGAAGATGCCATTACTTTGTCCTCAACAAATATATTTTGAGTTTTGGGGACCTAGAGTGCCTCGTATGAGGAAATGGATATAATTGATATCTCTACATGGGGGCACACCTACGATGAGTTTTACCCCTAATTTCTTCAGATGACTGCTAAAGTAGCTAATTATGATTGAGGACTACTCATATGTTGGAGTTGATTTCCATGGATACCTAGATCTTTTCTTACCCAAAGGCGAACAATTGGGTGATGCGGGTAAACAAAGTCATTTTGGATTTTTTGGTGTTTTAGATTTACAATTTTCTTATGTTTTTTTATGTATTAGAGACTAACTACTTGTTTTTACATGCAGATATTGGACCTGTGTGACCAGTAGGCATGTCGTCTATTCATGTTTGAGCACAACCACATCTCAATCAGGTAGAGGCTACACGGGTAGATGAGGAGATGGTTGATCCTGACATTGCAGAGATACTCATTGATTTTGAGCATCATATTGAGGGTTTGACCCATAGTATACCAGCAACAAGGATTAATGAGGTCCCCATTCATCTACATTAATACACCATAGGAGTCCCAGAGCGTATATGTCGTTTACTCTGTAAGGTTGCTTGGGCGATTGTATGCTATTAGGAGCATCATCGGGATTAGCCACCTAGGAGGCTTTTGAGTCATATTTTGTCTACATGTATTTTTATATTATAGTTTGTGTGGCTATATGTGTCTCGGATGCAATTTTTGTAAAACTAAACATTATATATTGTTTTCTATCTATGGATGTCTTCTACTTTATTCTACTCTCATGCATAATATATGATGATGGCTTGTGTATTTACATGTGCTGCAAATTTTTGTCCAATACATAATTGGCTAATGCATTTGTTAATGTATTAAGGCTCCTAGGAACATGTTGATATTGGATGTAATCAAAATGTCATTCTAAGAGGCGAACTGTTAAAACATGTGTAGTAAATTTGGACTTCTTACTTAATAGATGTATTTAAATTTTATACTACAAGTTGTGAATCCAATCTGACAACTAAATGGTGAATGCGATGCGAGATAGCATTAGATAAAAATTCAATCACTGTGTTATACTCAACAATGTTATTAGTCGAGTGACCGATACAAATTTCTTGTAGACTCACTAACTCATCGTCGGGAGCATATATTTCCCACACCACAGAAAAAAGGTTCCAAGTACTATGAATAACATCATTAACATAATCAAGATATAGCCAAGGTAACATCGACATCTCCAAATCAAGGAAATTCAAGACGCGAAAAAGAAGTAGAAAACTCTATAAAATCACATTGCAAACACACTAACAAATCTATATACTACATACACAGTGACTATGCGGAAGAAATCTTAAGCATAGTATTTTTTCAGGTACAACTCATTTCAAGTTTGCACCAAGGGAATTCCATCAAATTCAACCAGTTCATATGCCTATTTTTCTAGTACACGCCTACCTATATACGAACCTAACCATAATCATTGCCCGAGCTTCCCAACTCCTAATTTGTTAGCTTCCTCATTGTATAAAAGGACTAGGTCACCTTTCGAGAAGGCACGAGGTTTAACATTCTAGTCAAATTTTTCTTTGACATGTTTTTTGTGAGCCTCATTGGCCATTGTGGCATCACATCAGATCTCATCTAGTGGGGATAGATATAAGAAACATTTTTCTTTTGCGAAAGTCAAGGGAAGAAGCTCGATGGCTAGTTTTCAGGATGGAATATCACTTTTAATCAAGAGAATTTCTTCTAGACCATAAAAGAACTGAAATGGTGTGATTCCAATTGTTATTAAGATAGATGTTTCGTATACTTGTAAAGAGGAAAAGGAATGGTTGGCCAATTCATCTTATGAATCCATACCATGCGTTGGAGCATGGTTTTCAAAACCTTATTGATGGATTCTACTTTCCCATTTGTTTGTGGGTAATACGAAGTTGAGCTATCATGTGAAAGGCTCAACTTGGTAGTAAGTTCAGACATCATGTAATTTTAAAAAAAAAATCCATTGTCTATAATGATAACTTGAGGCACACCAAATATGGAAATAACATGGTTGAAAAGGAACAATGCAACAATTTTTCCATTGTTGTCAAACATAGGCATCTCTTCAACCCATTTGGTAAAATAGTCAATAAAAATGATAATGTAGTCATTGTCCCCGACCAAATGAGGGTTATAGGTCATAAAGTCAATGCCCCATTTCGAAAAAGGTACAACGACAATAAATATATGCATCAGAGTAGGTGGAGCACTAGATTTATTATTAAAAATATGACATGCATGACATTTCTAGGCTACCAAAATATAATCTCGAAACATGGTCAACCAAAAATAACCAAAACGTAAAATCTTCTGGGCAATCACATAGCCATACATGTGTTCATTGCATGCTCCATCATGATGGTCATATTTTGAGCCAAGTTGTTATATGGAAAATTCTCTCCCATGAGCAGAAGTGAATTCCCTAGATCTAGTGGTTTGATCGAGAAACAACGAAAACAAAACACTTGTGTTTTCCTTAGAGAAATTATAAAATGGAGGATAAAGCCTACCTAGATTCCAACACAAGTCTCCTCTTCTCTTGGCTTGTAAACTTTAGCTTTAGCTCCAATTACTATAAATGGGACCTATGAAACATTTACAACAAGAAATAGAACTACAAGATATATATAACATAGATTAATATCTCTAATCAATGAGTCAAGAGGGCATTGAAATACATAAACATCAAATAGAAACAAGTATAGGAAAACGCAGATTCTGTATTAATGAAATGTAGGAGAAGATTACAACCCTTTTACAAAATTTGACAATGTAGAAGTCTCAAACCAAACTTGTCCTTCCTTAGCCACAAAGTAAGCCTTCAATCACAACTCAAGGATGGTAATGGATTATTAGGTAAAAACTAGCAACATCAGGGCATAGATAAGAGTCTGCAAAATCCAACCTAGACTCTATTGGAGGTAGGGAATTTATAGAGTAAATAGGTTAGTTTTGGTTTTAGAAATCTAGGAATTAGATCCACATATGAGGGGAGATAATATCTAGGGATAAGAGATAAGACCTCTAGGACAGGAGTTTGAGATCTCAATAAATAGTAAATGGTTAAAAACAACTTAGAAGCTTCTTGAAAGAGAAGATTCATAATTATTTTTTTATTTTTCCAAAAATTCTATAACAATCACACCTGTAGCAAAGACAACCTACAATGGACAACAAACTTGCTTAGTTATGAAACATGCAACAATGCAGGTTGCATAGTAGACAAGGTGCGATGGGTCCAAAAAAAGAGTTTTTAAGATGATAAACCCAAAAATTATTGGATCTTTTAGAGAGGTAATGCTTAAGGCTTTGCAAAGGGATGATTGCAAGGTGTTAAGGATGTTGATTTTTCTAGTTTCCAAGCCATTTGAGTTAATTCAACAAAATGATCTGTAACAATATGGTCCTTTGGAACTAATATGGGATCTCTAATTACTCATTGACCTTCATGGCCTTGAATGACCTTCATTTCTCTAAAGAAATCCTTACACCTTTTCTCATTGATCTTTGTGCATTTTGCAATAACATTTTTTAACAATTGATTTCTCATATGCCATCATGCCTTGATTTACTTTATTCACTTCCCAAATGGAAGGCCTTGTTTAATTTTCTAAAAATAACTAACAATAATGATTTTTGTAATGAATTTAATTAAATAATTCTTGACAAAATGTTGATTTTGTTCAAGGGATTTTTATAAGTAGTAAGTGAAAGAAGAAATTATGTGAGAGATATTTCTTAGGTATAAACATATATCCCTTTCTTTTGAAATAATACTTGGTTGATTATTTATGTTCTTTTCAACATAAGTTATAATTTCATTAGGTAATTGCCTTTCCTTCTCGCTTCTATTGGGTGTGACAGGTTGTGCCTGTTCTGGAGATACAATAGCCAAAAGGGCCATGAGTAAAGGTCTAGAACTCGAGGCTTCTTCAAGGTCATTTATTTTCCTTGTTAATCATATTATTTCAATCTATTTATTTGTTAGAATGATCAAGGGATTCCCAAATGGTCATTTTGAAATTCAAAATCCCATAAGGTCCTACTCCTAATACTCCCACCTTGGACCTCCATTTCTTTGTTACATTTTTATTCTTAAAATGAACTTTTTCAATTTATAATTTTTTCCCATCCTTATCATAACTAGTGTTTTGCATGGTTAAAAATTGTCCCTCAAATATAATTGGATATTTATTAGCCACTTTCTCCACCATCTTCTAAATTTGTACCAAATGTAGTGCTACCTAGTTGGGGACTATAACACCATCCAATGTCATATTAGTGGGTCCCTCTGACTGTTGGAGTCCCTTCTTACTATAGCTTTTCTTTCTTTTTGATGAAGTAACAACATGGTACTTTTTCAATTCAACATGAAGGGGAGATTCTTCACTATCATCTCCTGTAGAATGTTAATAATCACTCTCTCCTATGATTGTAGTTTTCTCTTGTGTTTTGTGTGAAGACGAGGAAATCTAATGAGCCAATTGAGTTGATGAAGACTACACATTTGTAGGATTCCTCCCTCTTTGTCTGGTTTTTCTCTACTCTCCTGAATTGGTATTAACTTTTGTGACTCGATGATCATTTTGCTAGTTTTTCCTTCTATTTTCTTCTTAACATATCCACTTTAATGTCTCCAGTTTATTCCATGATTATAGTAAACAAAATTCCATATATTAAGGATGATAAATAATGATAAAATAACCCTTCAGGGTAAAATCCTTTGGTGGATTTAGCCTCTTTCAAATTGAAGGGCTTCAATGTCTCAGATATCTCAACTAAGTGTGTAGAATTCTTCACAACATTTTTTTCTATCTTAAACAAAAATGAAATAAATAATTTATTCTTCTTCACGTCAAACATAAGTGACCAAGAAAAATATTTTTTTACATATCTCTACAACAAAATATCCATTACAGATAATCATAAGGAGTAATAGGGGACTTTCTTAATGCTCTTAAAGTCTTATATATGTATAACTCTCTTCTTGCATATATTCCCATTTTTCCTTTAGGAAATATTTCTCTTTTGAGTCAACCTCTATAGTTCAGCTATAGTTAATATATATCTAAATTCCATGAAAAAAAATATCTTGGATGAGGAAAAAGTGAAAGGCGATTTATGCCTCCATAAATTGGGATACCAGAATTGCACTGGTTTTGTCTCAGGGTTCACATTACTCCTCAAAGTTAGGTAATTGAAAAAATACCATAAAATATTGCTACTGCCAGATAAGTGTTCATAAAGAATAGTCAAGTATTCAAATAGCTATCCAATTGAAAGAAAATATAATTGCTTATTACCTCTTCCTAGTTGAAGATATTATCCTTCTTGAAAGGGAAATATAGGATATATAAATTGACCTCGATATATGGACATTGAATCTTGTCACATTATACATATGAAAAACCAAGAGAAATATTTGTAAGCCTATGCTAACATTGAGATATCAATGTATTAAAGGTTTGTTGGCAAGTGCATTGATTGGACGATGAGTTCCTATATAAAATTCACACACCAACCATGAGGGTTGAAGAAATAATATGCTTCAAGCAGTTTAAGTTGCCTATTCAAGTTTGGTAACCTCAAAATTCTCCTAAAAGGCTTTTAGGTCAAAAGCATTGGATTCCTCCCTTGAACAACGATTGTAATAGTTCTAGTCTTAGAATCGAAGCAACAACCACCCTAGGAAATGAGTTCTCTAAATTCGAAGACCTTAGGAGCACATGTAGCATTAGGAAAGACAAATGGTCCAAATTTTATTTTTGAGTTTTTTTCTTAGATTTCAAATTCAAATGCCACTATTACGTTGTTGTTTAATGGAAGTTTATATCCTTTTAGGTGAGAAAATTAGTTGTTTTCCCACAAAATAACTCTCATTTATTTTCCATATTTATTTATTCCTTCAAGGAACTTTAATATACATGACAGGTCAAGTGATGTGTTACATGTCTCTTAGCTATTTAAATTCTTATTTCTTGTATAACATTTACTAAAACATACCTTCATCGTGTACCACTTTTATTGGGACATGCAAGGATCATAATTGAGAGTTAATAATCAAGGGAATGTCCTTTATACAAATAAGGAATATTGGATTCACATAATATCATATAATCACCTTTTTCTTTGAGGATTGGGATTTCTTAAATGATTTTTGAATTATCCTTGAAGGAGGAAAATGTGTATTTTATTGAATTTCACTAAGTATGGCTTATAAGGGGAGAAATTTATTTTATAATAATAAGTGATATTATGATGTGGAACCTTCAAATGTGCGAAGAAGTAGAAGTGTTGAGGGATAGGAAGTGAGGATATTTAAGTGTGTTAAGGAATGGTGTGCAAATAAAAGCGGACCATGACACTCTAGACTCAAACGAAAATTGGTCAATTGTAAAAGTGTTGTGTGTATATCTATGTGTGGTGTTTCTAAGGTGGAAAGTGTGTGAATTGTAGGGTTATTTTTTAGGGTGAGAGGTTCTACACAAGGTTTGAACATGTGACTATGTATAGAATGTTCAAAGGAAAAGAGTAGTATGGATATTTTGGAGGGCTAATTAAAAATGATGATGGGTTGAGCCTAGTGAAGGTAATATAATAAAATAAGTTAACACCCATATCCTTATTTTTCTTGCCATAAAATTGAGATATGTGCTCAATAGGTTGCTTACAATCCCCCTTAATGCACCTTAAATTAAATCCTATTTGTCTACTCTTTTCTAACTAAAAATTAGGAGAATTACCCTTTTTAGGAGATAGGGTTTTGGGATATTCTTAAACAGTGTCTTCTCTTAGATTTGAATTCTTACTATTTTTAATCACCTCAAAGAAGGGGATATAGTTTGCAAACTATATTTTGAGAAGAGTTGTGTCTCCATGTGAGGATTACAGGGATTGAATGAAGTTGTTAGAGATGAAATAAATTCCAGAGATTTATCCTAGGCTCCTAAGTATTTCACATGTTACACTCCAACACTTTCTATATTTTATTTTATCTTCAGACTTTAAGTTCTTATTTATGCCCCTAATATTTGAAACATGCTTCATGATAGTGGATATAAACCTATCTTGTTCCTCACCCAAAATTTCGTAGCAAACTTGATCTTGCAATAAATTTCCATGTGTTATAAGAGTTAAACATTCACATGGGAATGGAATATAACATAATTTATGGGTTGGTAACAACTCTTCCCATGTACCTTTAGTGTTATCTACTCTATTAAGCCTTTTTTCAGAAATCAAGTTCTACTAGGATTCTTGTTATTATGTGTTGATTAGAGGATGTATAATTTTACTCTAATTCCAAAAAATTTCTAATTGAATTTCCCATTTCCTTGAAAATATATTCCAACTAGACTTCCAAAGGTAATCTTGGAAAATTGATCCATACTAGTCACACATATGATTTCTTCACTCTTGGGTCAAAGCATGGAAACTATCCATAAAGGGATAGCAGTGAATTATTCCACCAAAAAAAGCCTACTCAACACCATGTTGACATGTTCAATAGTTTGAAAGATCAAGTCCATCCACATTATTTATAATAGGTGGAACTCTAAAAGGTAACCAAATTGCACCTACCGATTTTCATTTAACTAAGCGACCTTTTTCATTCAAATATCCTCATTGATAATCTAGTTTATTCTTTGCTTATTCTTTACATAACTCTTCCCTTGAATACATCAGGCCATGGTAGGGTTTCCCTTCCTTTTGGATGCTATAATTGTGCCTTTTAATATTATTTATGGTGGAGCATTCTATAATATACTTTTTCATCAATACTATAAACATTAAGGGATTTTTTTCCTACTACTAAATGGTTAAAGAAGGTTTACCAAATGACATAATATATGTCTTCCTGTAGTGATGCCCTTTTTCCTCTATTGAAAACATCATCTCTGTTTTATAGGAGCGAATGTGATGGATATATGCTCATTTCCACCTTAGCTCCAAACCTTTTGGGAGGTAGATATTGTACATGTTTGGAAAATGCTAGAAAAAATTTGGATAGATTGCAAATGACACCCTTTTTTCTAGTACAATGTTCATCCATCCATCCACTATGTTAACGTTCAAAATGTTTCTCCTATAGACTTCAACTTCCACATGAACTTGGTCCTTAGCTAGGTTAGAATATGTTTTAGGGCTTGTTAGTCTTGAGCTACAGGTCTAACTTTTTGAAGATTAAAGGAAAGGTTCGGTCTACTTCTTTGCTATTAAAAAGGTCCCACATGGGCCATTATTCCCCTCCTTCTCTTACCCCTCTCAAACTATACCCATCCCATTTCTTGAATTCACCTTCATACCCTGACAAAACCCTTTTTATCCTTAGCCCCAAGTGTGAAAGCGAAATATCCCCATAAAACCTTACCCATATGTCTGATGTGCTCATAACACATTCCCCAAAGACATCCTGTACATTCCACCTTCCTCCACCATTGATCTCTTCCCGCCGATCCAATGGCCCGCTTTCCTTCCGATCAATGCAATTTTCCTGACACTCCTCCACCGTTATATCATACCCACTAGATCTAACGGTCAGCGCCCATATTGTGTGGACAACAAGTGCGACATATACCCACCCAATTAGGGCAGTTTTTCTTTTTCCCCGCCACTACGTGTCATCCGATGAATGGCATAAGGTGCATTTTGACACTTACCTCTTACTACCCGATGCCCGCATGATAAAAACCATTACCACTCAAATCAAACCACCCTGCACGTTACCATCCGCACATCTCCACTGCCTGATAACCGTCTGATCCACCTACCTAAAGATCTAATGGCACAGACATGTTTCGCTCCCACCACGACTGCGAGCCTCCAAAAATGATCTTTGCCGCACATCTCCTTTGATCTGACGGCCACCATTCACAATCACTCCAACCATTCATCTACCTATACACTCCATACTCCACTCCCTATCTGTTGCACAAAGGGGAAGATGGCTGACTCTGTTAGTCTGGTGATAGTTTGACCATGAAGCTAAATTAACAGAAAGCATGGCCAAGGGAGAAAAGGACACTGCACGACTCAACAACTGAATTAAATAGGCGTGATGAAATGAAATTGTGTCATGAAACACAATCAGATAGTTAATGCCAGTTGGTGGTTAATTAAGACCCTCCATCCCTAAATGCTAAGGGCCATTGTAATGACAGATTATAAATAGTCAGAAGAAAGATGTGATCAAGGTTGGCAATTGTATTTTGTTTCAACTTCTAGAGAATGTAGATATTTTGTAACTTGCAGTGTCTCATCTTCATTTTCAGCAATGCAAGCTTCTTTTGTTGTTAATTGCTCAATGCCCATTTCTTCTCTGTTCTAAATTTGTGCCTAAAGTGTTGTATTCATGATTTATTCTATGTCTAATTCTAAATAACTGTCATCTTATCACTGGATTAGACAATTGAATGTATCAGTGAGTAGGTCACTCAGGTTTCTTCTATATCCAATGCAAGATAATTGTCATCTTATCTCTGCATTGGTAGATTAGGTTTGCAAGTTTCTTTACTAGTTGTAGCTGGCCATCATACATTTTGTATGCATCTATTGGTGTGGTTAGTATTCTTCATCTATTCACCTGATTCCCAAATTGTTGAGCATTGGTGGTATAAAGCCTTGTAGTCTGAGGGTGTTCATGCATGTCTCAAGTGAAAATAGAGTAGGAGTGGTTATCTAGCTTGAACCAAACCATCACCCATCCCATTAAGTTCCTAGAACCATATTGAAGATTATATGTTACCAGGCATCTCTGAGCTACAACCTAGGAGAGTTTCTTGGAGACCTAACATAATTGGTGCCGTTGCTAGGGAGAGGAGATTGAAGCTCAGCTTCCCTAGGAGAACAACACAGATCCAACTTTGATGATAGACAAAGTTTGGACACATTTTTTGTTGCAATCATCTATCTAGTGACTCTACTGGAGGCCGAACCTCTTGGAAACTCCACATCATAGTTCTGGCTCAGTTTGTGAAGCATACTCAAAGAAATCCTCAGAAATCACCAGTTGACCCTATACCTAACCCTGAGAAGATTGTCAAGGAGAGAAATACATCACAAAAGGAGCATCAAGATCAAGTAAACCTAAACAATCTTATGCATCTCTGCAAGAAAGGCTTGTAATAGAGCACATACATATTGAGAATATAGCCTCTAGCACTACTAGTGAAGAAATTGTTTTAGAGAATCATAAAGCTCCTTATTCTTTAGGTCCTTTGGTTTTCAGCCCAAAGGAAACCTCTCCTGTTCATCGTATTCCTTTAACTCTGTTAGTCATTTATTAACAACCTACCTTTCAAACTGCTAGCACTCTTTCATCTACCCTAGTCATGGCAGGCCCACAAGCACCCACAAAAATGGAAAGAATCATAGCTACTAGATATGGGCCCTTAGTCTTACCTACTCCTTTGAATGCCATGCCTTTAGGATAATATCATAAATACATTCCTAAGTTCACTAGGACAGAAGGAGTCATAGTAGAAGAACATCTTGAGTCTTTTTATAACTATGCTGATAATCTAGACATGAGTGAAGATGATGTGTGGATGAGAGTATTTGTCCAAAGCCTAGATGGAGAGGCTAGAAAATGGTTCAGAGAATTAGCCCCTAGGCCTATAATAGACATTGAGGCCTTATATGCTGTGTTCCTAAAGCATTGGAGTGATAAGAAAGATCTGTTCTACTATCATACTGAGTTTGGGAACCTAAAAAGGGAAAATGGGGAGTCACTTTTTGATTTCAATAAAAGGTTCAACCACATGTACAACAAGATACCAGCTGAAGTGAAACCTACTCCCTCTTCTTCCAAGCTCACCTATGTCAATGCCTTTGATTCTAACTTCTGCCTACTATTAAGAGAAAGAAGATGTGCTTCTCTAGCTGAGACACAAGATACAGCCTTGGAAGTAGAATCCAACATCATGGATGCAGAAAAACTCAGAGGTCATGTTGACCAAAGGAGACAGAGGGGTGAATCTGCCTCATCTTTAGACCCCAAGATAGATAAAATGACCAAGATGATATAGTCATTAGCCTCAGAAATCTCCAAGCTAAAAGTTGAGCAGCATTCAAGGAAAGGAAGGGCTCCTAACACATTCACTACTAGAAACCCAAATCCATATAGGAGAGCAAATGAACAATTTCAGATCATGCAAAGGGTCAAAGATGCTAGTGAAGAACATAAGATGAAGACTCCTTTCTAGAATGTAGTCATGGAGGAGGAGCAATTTGATGAAGAGGATGAGATCCACTGCATGGAATACAAAGGCATTGCTTCCTTTTTTAAATTAGCTTCCTATGAGGAGTCATTACTCAAGGACCAGACCAGCTAAGAGTGGGACAACGAAGCTGTTCTGCAAAATGAAGATCAGCAGAGATATAATCTGAGGTCAAGGATGAGTAATGTCAAAGAAAGCCATGTCCAAAGAGCCTCTGTCCCCTCAGAGTAGCAAGCTAGCAAGAAGAGGTGACCAGTGGCTGATCCCAACATCCTCAAAGCACCATCTCAAGAGGTAAGAGGCTCTGACAAGTCCCCTTCCCCTTTTAGTTTTGAATTAGAAGTCCAGAAGTTGAAAATATCTGTAACTCTGATATAACTAGTAAAGAATGAGGCCTTTAAGAAACCCATCCTTGATGCCCTTGAGCTCAAAGCCACAAAAGCATAAAATGACTATGTCAATTTGCAAGATGATAAGCCTCCAATTGTTCTTAGTACCATGTGTTAACACCCAGGTTGTTCCCTTTGACTCCCAAGGGAACACGGCCGGGGTAACCACTAACCAATCTTTGGATTATAGCTTCTAGCCTAGCTGTAATCAGAGAGGGCTCTCTCTGTTAGATTTGATACTGTTTGGATGAAGTTTTAGGCTAGTTATGAAGTGAAATTTGGGTTGTTTTTTATGTTTGGTTGGGAGGATGCTTCTGATAGCTTTTAGAGTCTGTCTTCAGGTGAAACTAATCCATTGGGCAATGGGGTCTTTGACTGTTGTTCCCTTGAGATCTTGACTTGAGTGCGGGTGTAACTACAGGGCCTGTATGTATTCCATGAAACAAATTATAAAGTGTGAGAGCGAAGTGAGGAACAACTAGCAAAGAGCAATTAAGGATCCTTTACTTGAGCTGACTAGTGTGAAAGAGGTCTGTTATTTAGGAGCAATTACTTGAATTCCTGAAATAACATGTTCTTGTGATGATATAGTATTAAAGGTAGCACTGAAGAATTACTCTTTAAATACCATAGCTGAGGAAAACATATGAAATGGCTAGGATTGAGTCCAGGGTAATCAAAGATTAAATCCTGGAACTATTCTTTTTCTTGGCCATTTAGATATTGAATCCATAGAAAGCATGAATGATACAATGAAAGTATAACAAACATACACATAACAGAGAGTAACGAGAAAACTTGTTGAGCCATGGAATACACAGGAATCCTGCAACTTTGAGCCACACACCAGCAAGCCATCAGGAGAGACAATATTTGGAGAAATCCCATCATTCTTTGTATTAGCTGTCTGAATATTTACAACATAAGAGTAACAGAAGAGAAATCAAGAGATTTTTTCACATCCGAAGTCCAACCCCTGCTAACAAATGTGAGGGGGAATATATAGAAGTGTATTACAAAAATATCTCAGATATGAGTCATCTGAGAGGAAAAATATCTTCCTACGATAGTATTGAGCTGGTAGGTGAGCAGTTATTACAATCTTCAATGAGCTATAAAAGCTATTAACTCCTGTCAGAAGAATCTTGGCATCTGGAGCTTACGGAGTTGGTTGAAGTCGGCTGAGTGCTTTGACTTAACTGCTGAGTGGCATGTCCGTGCAGCTGTAGTTTGTGTGTCCTCTTGGCCCTGTCAGGAAATGGTCAGAGACTGCTGATTTGGTGGCTCTTGGAGTTGACTGAGGGTATACCACCAAGTTTTGTGCATTACTTTGTCCTTTGGCCAGCTGTCATGGTCCATCTGTTGGGTCCACATTTAACTGCCTTAAATGCTCGCTTTTATCCTCATGTTGTCCTGTATATGATCTGGGCTGGTAGTGACTGAATAGCTGAAGCTAACGTGGCAGAATTCTGAGCATTGATTGCCACCAATCTTCCTTGGGCATCTGATGCCTCCTTATTTTTATCAAGGTTTCATCAGCCTCTGTATATTTGAAAAAATTGGGAGGAGTCTCAAAAAGGTGATTTACTTCATTTTCAATGAAGAATAGGCCTCCCAACTTATCATATAAATTCTGTCCTGAGGGAGGCCCTGTTTGTTCTGATGAACTGCCAGATGCAGTGATCTGATTTTCAATATATGTCACCATTCTGTTGGCAAACTGCTCTTGGGAGACCAATTTTCCTGCACTGGTTAAGAGACTGGGCAGGCCTCTTGCTTGCAGTTCTGCCATTTTGATCCTGAATTCCTCCACATCTGCTGTCATTTCAAAACACTTTCTCTCCACTGCCTGTATATAACTCCTGAGGGTGAGCACTTTCTTGGCAAGGAGGACAGCTTCTGTTCTATTGGGAATGCCCATGGCCGCCAATTCCTCTTGTTCATGCCTGTTCAAGAAATCTACCATCCTATTGGCCTGTTCTGGCCTGTTTCCCAGTACTGCTTTGGCCTTATTGATCTCTATATGTGCTTGGCCTAGCAATTCCATCTGCTGATGAATTGTCTTTATTGATTTCCATTGTTGTGTGATGGATTTGCTTATCTTGGCCCATAAAATTCTCTTTATTTCTGCCATGGCTGTTTCTAGATTTAATTCTTTTTCTAGGGCCTTTATCTTGTCCTTGAGGGCCTTTATTTCTCTGCCCTGCTCAGCCACTGTCATCTTGGATTTTTCATATTTCGACTCCAGCTCTGCCAATTTCTCTTTGGTTTTCTTTATTTCATCAGCCTGGAGCTCCATTTTCTTGACAGCCTTGGTTATGTCTTCTATAGATGGATTATCCTGTTGAGCTGCTGTTGTTCCTGCTGCTTCTGTTGTGGGGGCCCCTGTTGCCCCTGATGTTGCTGCTGTTGCTGCTGTTGTAGAAGTTGTTGGAGGAGCTTGGGAAGTGGATTCTCCCTGCTTGTCTTGTATTGCTCCCTCCAATTCTTTCTCCAATTCTCTTATCCTCTGATCCTGTTGCAGCAAGAGGTCTAACTGATCCTCTAGCTGTTTCTGCTTTTGAAGCTCAGCTGTCTAAGGGTGTTCAGTGGGTGGCAGCTTCAACCTCTTCCTCAAGGCACTGAGGTCATCCTCTTTCTTCTTCATAAGGGCCTTAACGCCTGTTGGATCATTAGGATCATGCCCTAGGTCAACAATGATATCTTCAAGAGATTTTATTCTGTTGTCCTTGGCTTTGGAGGACATCCTCTCAATGTCCAGCTGAGTGTTAGTGTTTTTTAACGGTTCTTTCAGCTCATGGGCCAATGTGGCCTTTTCCACTAGGGTGGCATAGACCATCTCTCCAGCCTGCTTGTGGAGTTCGATTTGGTCCATGGGGTGTATATCTCTGGCCAGGACCTCCACCCTTGTCTTTATGAAGTCTGCAGCCGTCTTAGGCTGCGGCCCCTTGGGCTTAAAACGACTGAAGATAATCTTCTCCTCTTGGATGTCATAAACAGACATCAGTCTTTCTTGCATGGCTGGTGTAGCATCTATAAATTGTTTGTACACCTCAGCCCTCAATAGCTCATTTTGAGCCTTTATTTGTTTGAAAGAAGCCTTGGTGCTCTTTGGCTTCTTGCTCTGCTGTGATTGGGAGGCCACCTCCAAGCTAACCTGTAAATTTTGCTCCTGCTGAAAGGAGCTTGTTCCTGTTTGCTGGCTGCTCTCCTTGTCCTTTGTTGAAGTGTTTAAGACATCTTCAGTAATGTCTTCCACCTGTGGGGAATCTGCCCTTTGCCTTTTGGCTTCTGGCTGGTCGGAGGATCCACTGAGAGGAGTGGACTCTTCTCTTTGTCTCTTTACTCCCCTTTCTTCATGTGCTGGGGTTTGTAGAACTGGGGCAGTTGACTGCTGCGTTTGAGGTGGTGGCGTTTGTATTGCAGGAGTTTCTGGCAGCCCATTCTGTGGCTTATCAGCTTGTTCTTGTTGCTGGCCCTTTTGCTGCTCTGTTTTCTGCTGTGTCTCCTGCTCTGTTTCCTTCTCTGTTTCCTTCTCCTTCTGCTGCTCTGTTTGCTGTTCTGCCTGTTCCTCAGTTTGTCCCTTTACCAGCTCATCCTCTGTACCTAGTATGCCTTTGCCTTTGTCCATTGCTGATACTGATGTAGTAGGTGCCTTTGGTGCAATCCTGGTAATTGAGGTCCCTTGTCCCACTGAGTAAGGCAGTCTGAAGGGTACCTGCTGCACATAATCTAGGTCAATTGTCTTTTCAAGCTCCTTGACATTTTTAAGCATTCTTTCTTCCTCAGTTAGACCCTCAACTAGACTATTCGGTTGCCATTGTTGTAAGTTGGCATACTTTTCTATATGAGGGTATTGGCAATGCTTAATGCCTAGGAGCCTATACTTATTTCTCCTAGCAGAGATGACTCCTTGAGGGTCATAAGGGACCCACCGAAAGCTATAGGACAACTTGAAATTGTCCTTCGGGATTAAATCTGCAGCTTCCCATCCTTCCTTTTTATTCATGATGAAAGGGCCCATTTCATTTTTGAAGTTAAGGTGAGCCTTTTTCTTGGAGCTGTGGAAGTGGGTAAGGTCTGACTGAATCAGTTGCCTGTAATATTCCAAGGAAAACAACCTCATTGGTACATATTTGGGGAGCCTGTATGGACAGAGCTCACATCCATAGACCATGAATACTGTATGATGTTCATATAGGTACCAGTCGCCTATTTTGTTGTTCTTAGAAAGCTGCAGAGCTTTCTTTATCTCATTGGATATCCTGGGAGGAGGTGACTTCATCAACATGCAGGAGACTGGGTAGACAAATTGGTCAACAAATTCACAGTAGGTATAGGGTGAATTTGTGACTTTGTGATAGACTGAGGTCCAGAAGATAACAGATCTCCTTTCCCCTGTATGATCCAGCCTTCTGATGTAGCATGGGAAGGCTTCAGAATGATAATACATGAACATATGGTAGATATAAGCTGAGTATCTGAAGACCCCCTGTCTGTCCATTTTGGTCAACTGATCATGAATCTTATTGGCTATGAACTTAGCAAAGTTGTACTTTTGGGCAGGGGGTTGGTATGGGCTGTAAACAGACAGCATTACTAGCATGGCTCTATCCACATGCTCACTGTTTTGATACCCCAACACATAGGCTATCATGTCTAGTAATAGCCTGCCTACATCATTGAATTGTTCATTCAGATAGGGAGGTGGCTTTGTAGTCTGGCACTCAGGTCTCATGAAGTTCCTGATGATCTTTTGCAGCTCTTCACTGGTCATCTTGTCACCAGCATCCATCAAATGATTCATGGAGAATGGGATCAGCAACTCTGTCTGATCAAAGTGTAACATCTTGTTTATGGACTCAGCATTGATGTAAAAGAGGATCCTCCCTAATGGGGTGCTGACAGCTCTGTGCTGGGCATCATAGTGTTCAGCGCAGAGGTGAATTATTTCGGGGAAAACATTCACAGTTGGGAGACAGTAATAGGGCAGGTTTGACTCCCAGATCCCATGTGTACCATGCCCATCCTTGTAGTCTTCCCTTAGTCTACTGAAGGTCTGCAAGAAGTCCCTGTTTCCTTCAAAGTCTCCAATGAGACCATCCTTGTCTACTAATGGCAGGGCCTCCAGCTCCTTATTTATTTGACTCTGTGAGGCCACACTGATGGATGAAGTTGCAGGAGATGCCATGATAGAAGTTAATCTGTAGAGGTAGGGGCAATGGTTTGACAAGTCCTTAAAGAGTTTTTTAGCTGCAGGTCAACTATTGACACGGTCTGATGTCCTTTCTTCAGTGGATAATGCAAGCTGGCTTCTGTGTTTTGCTGTGAAATTCACAGGGATGTGAATTGTTAATGAGAGATTGCAGAGCTAGTGAGGTTTTTGGTATGACAACAAGTGGCCTGTACTTAGCAAAAGGGAACAATGCCTAGTACCTCGGGGGAATTTCGGGGTCTTTAGCCCGCGAAACGAGCACTCTTCTGTCGAATTGGGGTTTAAGGGTGCTGCAGATTACTTGGGTTGACCTTGTGTGATAAGCAGAGCTGAATTTGAAGAGTTTTACTGGTGCTTAATGGTGAATTCTTACAGAGAATTGAAATGCATGGGCGAAGTAGGAAACCGGCTAAATACCTGGAAAAACTAGCTTGGACGCTTGCGAGCCGGGCTGTGGAGGCTTAGCACAGTGGAATTGTGGACTTGCAACGGTTGAAATCTTTGAATTTGTTGGCTGGAAGACAATTTTCGCGGCAGCTGG
>APFE031240065.1:58180-74839 GCA_000404065.3 Pinus taeda | reverse complement strand
CCATATCTCCACTTTACTTATATTTTTATTTGTTTACACCCTTGCATGTATATAAGGTGACTTATGGAGTAAATATAAAAAATGTTTTATTTATTTACCATACTTTTCATTTATTTATATTTTTATTAATTCACCATACCTCTTTTATAAATATGGTATTTGGCCCATAGTATTCACTTAAATAAAACCTATTCTTGAAAATGGGCGAATGGATTCACTTAAATAAAACCTATTCTTGAAAATTGGCAAATGGAAGGTTGTAGCTTCTAATTTCAAGGGCTAAATTTAGCTTTTTTACCCTCTCCCTTAAAAAAAGGTGGGCTATTTGAGGTGATTTGTAAAAATGTACTATGATACCAAATATTCGCCCACTAAAAATTTAAAACCCCTTAATTTCACCAAAGGGCGAACATTCGCCCCTAAAATTATCCTTGCTGATGAGCTTCTAGAGGTTTGCTGTCTAACTCGTTGCTATGCACACTTGCTATCCCTTCACAACCTACAGTACTTCTTCTGCGCAGCCCTATTTGGGGCACAACCCATATAATACCCAAGTTCCTTGCTGTTTAATCTATTATTACCTGATTACTTAACTTGTTTATCCAAGACTAATGATTATTATAGCATATTCAACAATCATTCAGTGTGCGCCATAAATAAAACAGTATAAACGTAAAGAAGGCAAGGCATAACAGATACAAAGAAATAGGAATCAACTTCTCTTTATTAATCTTCAATCCAAATTATAGACTTGACACTGCCATGTGCACTCAGCCGTAAGGGTCCATGCACTCAGCTGTGGACTTTACTAGGCCTCTGTGCACTTAGCTGTAGAGCCTCTTCCTACTATTACGACCCAATACACTTTGGATCCTACTCTAAGCTCGAACCATTCGTACTCTTCTCTCTTATTCCTTAGCTTTACACTTAAAGCCTCACTCTATTTATACACTCCCATGGTTCACACACCATGTGTAGGCCGACATGACTTTACATTACATTAAAATACTTTAGGGCGATAGCCCTATGACTCATCCTATACTTCGTGCTCCACACCTGCAATTCGGAGAGTCTTACAAATCCTTTGACCAAATCATGGGCTTTGAGCCCCAAAACATGCTGTGGGGGAATTCCATGCCCAACAGGCCCCCAACACAATCTTTGTGACTCGTCCCGAGTCACTCTGTTGGTGTGGTGATCTTGGCACGGAACCCCTCCAACTAGTCCCATATTTCTCGAAGGTTCGCGACGCACTGTTCTGCAGTTTGCTGGACATGCTGCAGGCGCTCTTCCGATGTTTCTTTGTGGGGATCCGATATCTACCTTAGCACATATAGTCCTTGCATTTTGGCGAGCTTGCCCTCAATATTGGCCGTAATGGTGAAGACCTCATCAATCCAAGGCTGGACGAGTGCTTTGAGAGGTGCCTCTTTCTTCTTGTAGCATCCACCTGCTCTTTCAGTGCCCTTGCTTACTGCATCTTTGCCAGCTGTTGGGTGAGGATGACTGTCTGCGTAGTTCCCCTTACACTGTCATATTTCTCCTGTAGTTCATGCGCCTCTGTTTCCAAGCGTTGTATGTTGGGGTCCTACTGCAAGGATGTGAGGATGTCAAAAGCTTGGTCCAACATATCGTTACAATCTTGCATTGTTCGTCCAATTTCACCCAGTCCTATTTGAACTGTTTTGGTTGTTCACGAACTTCGAGGCTCAAATATCGCTTGGTACTCAACACTCTGTGCTCTACGTACTTGCTCAAATCTCAAATGAACAAGTGTTGTCTCGTGTCTAGCCCTTGGAGTTTTATAGAACCTTTTGAATTTGAATTCAACCGCTCCCCCCAATTCTGAGTCATTAATGCTTTCTTGGCAAAAGATTGTCCCAAATATTGTCCTTAATTCGTGTCTTAAATGCCCATCGTCCATTTCCTTTTGCCTTAAATCGGACATCCTGTCATAAACAGTGACACCAATGGTCACTTCCTAGCCTACCTGCATGACAGCGTAGCCCCCATGCATTGGTGCAAACCTTGGGACATATTGATTCTGCGTGTACCTCCCTTATCACGTAGTTCCCAAATAGACTCTTTTAGAGTCCTGTGCTCTCTTTCAACTTCCTAGAGCGTTGAGACTGTGCCCCCTATGGCTAGTCAAGTGGTTGTGCCACTTGTGCGAGACTTCAACTCACCTTTTAGCGTAGTCCGCGGGAACTTGTCAATTACCTTCACGACAGCTGCACGTTCTACTGTATGTAGTGCACTCCCCTAGTTACTGCGTTTGGTGAGGTGCAATCATAGCCATGGTAGCAGAGTCATAAATTATCGGCGACACTCATCTAATGTAGTGGTATGATCATCTGTATCTAGCCATGTCATCCTTGGTTTCTCGATGAGACATGCTTACGCAATCTCATTTTCCAGCCTTGTGATTTCAATGTCCATCAAAATGCTTTTCTTCCTCAATCGTATCTGGTCCTTTTCGAGTTCCCAGAGTCTAAGGTTCCCTCACTAGATGGTTTCTTGAATCCTTAGATGTTCATCCTTGCATAGATGTGTGATTTCTTCCTCCTTGCCATCGCGCACTGTTGCCACTGCGGGAGCCAGTATGTGCGGATTCCTTTTTGGATCTTCTTCCGTAAGTATGGTTAGCACTCTATTCTGCATGGATTGTCTCTACATTCAGGGTTTTACAGATGGTCCAGTAGGCCCATTGAACCACTGGCATGTGTAGGTCCCAAATAGTTCGTTTTTCCTGGTCAACCTTGTTCAGTACTCTGCACACCCTATCAAATGCTTTAACATGGATAATTGGTAGCGCATGTCACCTTTCCTACTGTTGCAATTTGTTCCGATTCTCTATTCTGGGGTGGTGTGTGCTTGTGTGGGTTGCACAACATATGTCTGTACCCATCGAGAAAGGTGGGCGCACAAGTTGTTCTGCCCCTACTGACTGATTTTCATTTGAAGCTGGGATTTTCCAAAACGTAGGTGCATCATCCTTCTACATCCACGCCAGTCCTCAAAATTTCCTTGATGTGTACCCCACCATCGTGCGGGTGTTGCACGCAGTGCCCACCTCAACACATCGAACTGCTGTTGTTTTAGTACTATGCTTTCAAATTTGCTCAGAAATTCATCTACCACTAACATATATCAGTAGCTCCCTTGCCTCTGTTGTTACGTAACATAGTGATCTAACCATCATGTTGTAACTAAGCATTGTTACTTTGTGCAACCAATTCTGCCATCACTCTACTTCTTCATCTGAATCCGAAGTGCAAGAGATTTCAAGCTCCCACGAGATTCTCCCATTTGCAGTCGGATTCACCCAATCCTATTCTCACAGAGTTATCTTGTAAATACAATCAAGATTGTCATCACTATCACCGTTGTGCACTGGTTTAGTGTATCGTGCTCCCTCGGATGGATCTAGTGGTACTATTACCTGTAGTGAGTTTTTCTCAAAGATCATGTTTCACTTCTTCAGATTTATGATTCTATTCATATCGGTGGCCCAGTCTATTCCTAGTAGTGTGGGATAGGGATTGCTGTCATCAACAATCTCTATCACTTCAAAATCCGCCTGCGCATTCGCACCTTCAATATCAATAGTTACCCCTTGCAATCTTCCCATTGGAAAAATATTTTATTGGTTCACCATTCGTAATTGAATAGGGGACCATTGTAACACGGGTCTGCCCTTGCATTCCCATGTTTTCTTTGGTAGTACATTCACATCTGAACCCAGATCAAGGATTACTTGATCCATTTCATATTCGCCAATTTGCGCAGTCAACCTCATTTCCCTTATGGTGCGCAATGCATGGTTCCTCAGTTTCTGGGCCACACGGGGTTCTCCTAACCCTGTGCATCTAGTGATAAGTTCTTGTAGTCCTTTGACCACCTTGCTGTCACATAGCAGTTTCATGCATGTCTCCAGAAAGGTAGTGAGCATTGAAGGATCCATTTCTTGTTCTATTTGTTCCTTGCTAGCTGAAGTGGAGGCCTTCATGAAGCTCTTCTTAGCTTCCATGAATGTCTCCCTCGCGTGTTCTAAATCAAGCTCGGGTTCCTTTGTAGGAGCCTTGCGAACCCACACACTTTCTTTTGACTACTTCTCCTTATCATCTCCCATGGTCATACCGCTTCTGAGCATCATGTTTACATTTGGGTCTTCTTCACGTGGCTTAAACCTCATCATTTGTAAATTCTGAGTTAGAGGGGGCTGAAGTACCCCTTTTTCGCGCATCCTTACAATCAGAGAAGGGAAGTCTTTTGCCTCATGATCAAACTAGGTACAATACAAGAAAGATATCCTTTTCGGGTTGGTACAATTACGAGCATAATTCCCTGGCCCTCCGTAATTGTAACAAATTATTTTTCTACGACCCCTTCCTGGTCCCATTCGACCTCGACCCTGACCGTACCCCTAAAATCTAACGCGTGCCATCCCTGCATTTGGGTCAAGGGTTCATGTTTCGGTCTACACCCTGTAGGTAGGAGTCCGATCCATAATTAGTTCGTAGCTTTGGCAGGTGCGCTCATCATGGCCTACTGACCTATAGAAATTACAAAACAATTGATGGGACATCTGTGTATACTTCTGCAACAGATGACAATTGTCCATAGTGTGATTTCCTCCTATCTGACAGATCGCACACCATAGGGTAGATGTTGAGCTTAGCCCTGCCCATGCCTCTGGTTTCAATGGCATTGACCCTCCTCTTACCAAGTAGTTCACAAACACTGGATAGTGGTCCTTGTCGTGCCCTTGGCGTTTGCATTTTATGCACCATACTTCCTCGCACATCTCTGGCTGAGGTCTCCTGTATTGTTTTAGACTTTTCATTTCCAGACATAGATTCTGCAGTTGCACATGGATTTATTGGACTCCCAACCCAGGGTCTTGTATAGGGGTCTCATGTAATCTCATTACTATCTCCAACGTTTCGACCTGGGTGGAAAGTTTTTGTTGTGACAATGCCGTCCTTCATTGTGGTGTAAGTGAGGCCACAAACCATGTGTGATGTTATGCATCTGTTAATGTCATATTGGCTTCGCCGATCATACTTTTCAGTCTTTGGTCCAGATCCCAGGGGTCTCGCCCGGGAGCATCGCAATCTCCTTAAACCTGATGATTGATTGCATTTCTGATTTTGGCCTGCTAAATTCCCTGTTTAGTGTGGCCTAGATCTCTACGATCCCTGGGTTTGGGTGGTCATTAGAATTCTTGATATACCACATTAATGCACAATCCTGCAGCACACTCACTAGCATAGCCTTTTTAATATTATCATCCATGATGCCCTATGCTTCCTATACTACTCTTACCACGAACTAGAATTCGTCCAGATCTTCATTTTCCACTCCTCTTAATACCGGTAGCTTGATCACACTCGCCATACTAAACTGTGGTGGTGGCAAAGGTGGGGTGGGTGGAGATGGAGGTGAGGAGGGTGAGACAGGTGGCGGTGTGGGTGGAGGTGGTAAATGTAGAATACACTGCCTTATCAGACTAACCACGCTTCTTGGAGAAACCTTCATGAGCTCTTCCTCGCTCTTCTGGGATTGGTTTCTAACTCTTCGGTACTTCTGCTTCTGTAGATCCCAAACATTAATTTATTCACAATACCCACTTTTCACACAATAACATCTTAATCCAAGTGTTCAAAGATTTAATATACTTACCTCGCGGTCCCTTGAGAAAACATCGCTCTACCTCACTGTAGCTAATGGTCATGTTTACCACGAACTCAGTCATAAATCCTCCTATTATGCGGTCGAGCCAATGGTCCATAGCTTGAGTGATCTTATCTTCTAATACTTCTAGTCCGTGCACTAATTCTGGAGTCCACACTATTGGTTTGTTGAGCCTACAACTTCCTTGGCTATCTGCTAATTGCGATATGCCCATACACCTCAGAAGGAAAGGATGCAAATAAAATATCGTGGATTTATGTATATAAGTAGTGCTCCAACCACTCTCGAACTCGTGAATCTTCTTGTCCAACTAGTCTTCAATTTCTTTCTTTGTTGGATCTTAGTGGCATGACACCAGACTTCCCTTATGTAGATCCCAGTCCTAGCAACGGAACCATTTATTGGCTTGTATGGGCTTGACCTAGGTTCAGAGGTGATTTAGCCAAGCAAATCCTGGTACTACTAGCCCTTTTGGCAATAGTCTGCGGAGTGTGGACTGAGGTCTCACCCGAAGTAGTATGGGAGGGTACTAGAACCAAGTTTCCGCACCCTGTGGATGTTTGATGAGCTTCTAGAGGTCCGCGGTCTGACTTGTCGCTACGCGCACTTGCTATCCCTTTGCAACCTGCGATGCTACTTCCGTGCAGCCCTATTCGGGGCGCAACTTTTATAATACCCAAGTTCCTTACTATTTAATTTGTTATTACCTAATTACTTAACTTGTTTATGCAAGACTAATGATTACTATAGCATATTCAACAATCATTCTATGTGCACGATAAATAAAATAGTATAAACATAAAGAAGGTAAGGCATAACCGACACACAGAAATAGGAATCAACTTCTCTTTATTAATCTTCAATCCAAATTACAGACTCGACACCGCCCTATGCACTCAGCTGCAGGGGTTCGCGCACTCAGCTATGAGTCTACTAGGCCTCTGTGCACTCAGCTGCAGAGCCTCTTCTGACTACTACGATCCAATACACTTTGAATCCTACTCTAAGCTCGAACCATTCGTACTCTTATCTCTTATTCCTTAGCTTTACACTTAAAGCCCTATTCTATTTATACACTCCCATGGTCCGCAGATCATGGGTAGGCCGACATGAATTTACGTTACATTACAATACTTTAGGGTGGACAACCAGATGACTCATCCTATACGTTCCGCGCCCGCAATTCATAGAGTCTTACAAAACCTTTGACCAAAACTTGGGCTTTGAGACCCAAAACATGCTGTGGGGGGATTCCATTCCCAATAGTTGATAAACGATAACTTACACAATGCCAATTTAATTTTTGAGTGTTCCCCAGAAAACCTTCCAGAAGCAAAAGTGTTGGAAAAATAATGGAAGCAAGATTTGAATACCAGAGAGGAGCAACTCAAAAAAATTAAAAAGCCTCAATTGGGATACACATTGGTTCTATTTAGTCAAACCACATAGCCAACAAATGACAATCAAATGTATTGTTGATGCAGCTGATCGCATGGTGCTAGAACTCTCATATGCAGTATACACAGGTCAGTTGCATGCTAGGATGATTCATCCGCTATAGAACCAAACTATGCTCGAGATTTGTCAGTTAAAGCCACAAGAAGAATAATAGATGCAATGCATATTTTCAAAAGTTATCGCAATTCTATTTTTAACATGAAATCCCATATTTTGGGAAAGGTTGTTCCAACCACCCTAAGCACGTTTTATGAACAATTTGTTTTTATTTTTGCTATAAAGACACTTTCATGTCATTTTAGAAAGGGTCTTGAATTTGTATTAAATTAGATTGAAGAAGATAACATTTCTGCACTTCTTAATTTACTTTTATAGAAAACAAGGATCAAGGTTCAAACTTGTTGTAAAGGGATTTCAAGAGGACTTGCATTTTTGTATCTTTTTGAAGTTTTCAGAATAGGAAGAGCGAACGAGAATGTTACTTCGATAAGAGGACTCAAATACATATGGTACTTTTATCAATGTCTTTTGTTTCATGTTATGCAATTAAATAGTATTTTGATTCGATATTGTTTTTATATGTGGATGTTCATACAATTATGCATTATATCACTTTTGAATAAGTTGGAATTGATATTCTAAAAACATATGCTGACAATTGATGTTATTATGATATGTGATATGTTATATATCACTTTGTTTAAAGTGATCATCATTCATGCTTAACTTTCTATAGCCAAGTGATTGATCTTCCTTAGCATTTGATTACCATAAACCATTATAAATTGCATTGATATTAGATTACCCAGGCTATATATAGATCCATTTGTATAATTTCATAATTTTATTGTCCAAACCGTCTACCATTTTGCTATATATATTAAACACCAATTCATCAAAACACATTCTATTGGGAAACTGGTCCCATACTATCCAGTCGGAGCCACCATACCAAACGGAAAAGGAACTGCATTAAGGGCTGGACTGGGTGCTTATCCCCAATGTTTGTGCAAATATTCTTGAGGCATCAACATTTTTGGCACTAAAGGAGGGCCTGACTATGAGTGGAAAGTAAATCTAAATCTACAGGCCATTCTAAGAGTAAAACTCCCTCACCATCACCTCCAACTTCTCGTTCACATTCCAAATCTCCTATTCCCAAGAGACAAGTTGAAAAGATAAATACAGAACCCATTGCTAAAATCCTAAACAAGATAGATAGTTCTTCTTTTGAACCCCCTGAATTACAATCTTTGATCCACATATTGCAGAGAATTTCAATATCTCAAGAAAAGTCCGAGTTATCCCAAGGTAGTGTCACTTCTCAATATATCCCATCGCAACTGCTAAGTAGAGCATAGAGTGAAAAACTTGGAATTCAACCAGTTGAATTCCCTCTAGCAAGTCATAAAAGGGCTAAGAAGACACCAACATAATCTAGCAGTGAGATTCTTTCATCATCATCGTCCATTCCATCCATATCATTGCAAAGTCACACACCCACTTCCCAATTCCAGATAGTGATTCACACAGGTACAGGAGCTACACCATACTCCACCCAATCACCTTCAACCACTGCTTCACTCTCTTCTACTAATATCCCAACAATGGCACAGAATCAACCTCATCTAAGGCCATGGACCAACCCAGGGGCTGTTAGAATGGCTGGACCTTTGACCTAATTGGTAGCACATCTAGAAAAATGGTTACCTAAATTTAACCCTGATAATGGGCTGTTAGCTGAAGAGCATATAAATAATTTCATGTTGTCCATTAATTTGAATGGGGTAGTAGAAGAAGACACAGTTGTAATATTATTCCCATATACTCTACAAGGAGCAGTAATATCATGGTACTTTCCGTTACCATCAGGCTTTATTAATAGCTGCGATGCTTTTCAAGATAAATTTTTAACTAAATTTGGAGATGATAGGTCTACAACAACTTTGATAAATGACCTCTCTAATTTGAAAGCCGAACCAAAAGAACCCATTAGGTACTTCAACTCACGTTTCAATAAGTTATTGACTAAAATACCTACGACGTTCAAGCCTAGAAAGGAGTTCCAAAATGAATGGTACATTTCTGCTATACCTTCAAACACAACCATCTTCGATGATAGAGCTGCCAAACCAACGTTAAAAGAAAATATGAAAGAAGCAATAGATGTTGAAAAACGTGTCTTGGCCATAGAAAATAAAAATGCATTAGAGGAAAGAAAATTCAAGAAAGTAACCTTTAGAGATGAATCAAAGAAGACAATAACCAAAGATCCATATGACATGGAAGGCCTGCAAAAGGGTCTTAAAACTATGTCCAATGAAATGGTATAGATTAAAAAGCAGGAAGCTGAATCTTCATTTAAAAAACCATTTAGGAATTTTAAAAGAAATTAGCCAGTAAATCCTCAGCCTCCAAACATTATAACAAATGAAAAATCTCATTTAGATGATGATGATGAATAAGAAGATACTATTTTATCAGCTGAAGAAACAAAGGAAGAAGAAACAGTTGAATGTCATGGAATGTGGGACTTTATTCTACCCAACTATGATAACGAAAGTGAACAGGAAGCCCTACCAGTAAACACCAGAAGTAAAAGTATCATAGAGCCTAATCAGTCAAACCAAAAGAGTACAAAATCAAATCCTGTTACTAAAGAGAAAATTCACGCGAAGAAAACTCCAATTTTATCTCCTCAAACAAAACCATCTTCATCCAATCCTCCATCATCATCAAAAACTCTAGTAGTTTCAGATTCCATGGATTATACCATAATTGAAGATATGAAAATGGCTCGAGCAAACATTTCTCTTCATGAACTTAGCAAGATCAAGCATCAACAAAAGTTGTTACTTAAGGAATTAAATGCAGTACCTTCTTCTCCTCTTCAAACTAGTGTATTATCCAAGGCTGCTAGAGGATCAGGTAGGCCATCATATGATAAGGTGGATTCCAACGATGCTGTTTCAATTGGGGATAGATCTAATTCTCATACTCCTTCTTTTCTTTTGACTTACGAGATCTACAATAGAAATTTTCATAACTGCTTGATTGATTTAGGGGCTTCATCAAATATAATGCCAACATCAGTTTGCTCCAAATTAAATATTGAACCTCAGAAGTCTACAATTCATATTGTCCAATTGGATCGAACTAAGGTTCAAGTTTTAGGAGAAATAAATTCAGTTACTATTAGACTATTTGTCGATCCAAGGGTTGTTCAAATAATTTATATATTGATTGCTGACATCCTTGAGTTTTATGGTTTAATTCTTAGCAGAGATTGGTCTGAAAAGTTTCATGGTTATATTTCAACTGAATGGCATCACATGTGGCTTCCTTATAATGGGAAGCCAAATCAAATTAGATTTGATCGTGAAAAACGCCTGACTCACATAATAATAGAATTTGAAGAAGAAAATGAACTAGTAGCCTTCAATACTAATATTCTTGGAAACTATTCGGTTGAATCATTTTTCGGGAACTTCAATGCTTAGAAATCACCTTTTTTAGTTAGTAATGTCACATCACAAGTTGAGAATTTTGCACAGAATGATACTTCTAAGAGTGTTAATGCTGTAGATAAACTTGTAGATAAGCCTTTATTTTGGTCCTTGTATTTTGATGGATTTAAATCTAATGATGGTGCAGGAGCATGATGTATTCTAGTTAGTCCTGTAGGAGAAAAGATAATGTTATCATGCTGGTTAGAATTTGAGTGTACCAATAATACTGCAGAATATGAAGCCTTGATTCAAGCTCTTTATAAAGCAATAAGTCTTGATGTGAAATATCTGAAAGTGTTTGGTGATTTTGAAATAGTGATAAAACAAGTAAGAAATACTATTCATTGTCTTTCAAGAAACCTAAAACATTATCAATCACTTGCTCAATATCTTATTTCTCATTTTCTGGCATTCGATATCTCTCGTATTCCCATATCACAAAATGCATCAACAAATCTCTTGGCTAATGTAGCTTCTAAGCTCCTTCCATCTGAGGATTATAGTCCAGATAGATTTTCTATTGAATTGATTTTTAGGCCATCCATCCCAGATAATGTCACCAAATGACGTGTGTTCAATCATGATGAGGATATCTTAAATTTCTTGAAATCTAAAGGATCTTATGACGATCAAATTATCAATGAAAGTGATCATGATCTTCAATTAAAGCAAAAACTCAATGAAAATCCTATTCCTAAATCTGTGGTTAAATTGGAAGATATGTATGATATTAAGGATGGATTCAAAAAAGTCACGAATTCAAAGCTTCAAAGTTCAAATTTAAGGTTTGAATTAGTAAACCTTGGTACTGACGCCAAACCACAAAATGTCATTCTAGGACTTGGACTTTCGCCCGATGAAAGATTTTCTTTCCTGCGATTATTCAAAAAATATAAAAATGTTTTTGTTTGGAATTATGAGGATCTAAAGACTTATGATACCTATATTATTCAACGTACAATTCCAATGATTTTTGATGAGAAACCTGTACAATAGAAGTTAAGGAAAGTTCACCCCAATATTGAGAGTCAAATCAAATCAGAGTTGAATAAACTCCTTAAAGCCAAAATAATTTTTCCAGTCAGACATCCGAAATAGGTCTCAAATTTTGTACCTGTTAGGAAAACGAATGGTGATATTAGGATTTGTATAGATTTTAGAAATCTCAATAGAGCATGTCAAAAATATAATTTCCCATTACCAACAATGGAGCAAATAATTCAATCAGTAGTCAACTCAGAATTAATGTCTTTTCTTGATGGTTTTTCAGGATATAATCAGATCCTAGTACATCCAGATGACAGATTAAAGACTACATCCAGAACCAAATGGGGAACATATGCTTATCAGAAAATGCCTTTTGTTTTGATAAATGCTGGAGCTACTTTCCAACGAGCCATGGACATAGCTTTCAAAGCTTTGATCAATAAAATGGTCGTTGTTTACTTGGATGACATAACTGTCTATTCTAAGAAAAAGAGCAACCATTTGTATGATTTAAAGCAAATCTTTGAACGTTGAAAAAAGTATGGGATCTTCTTAAATCCTAAAAAAACATTCTTTGCTCTTAATGAAGGTAAACTCTTAGGGTTTATTGTATCCCAAAATGGCATATACATTGATCCTGATAGGATAAAGGTGATTTCTGATATCCCTTTACCACATAATAAGAAATCTATGGAATCATTCTTAGGACAGATAAATTTTGTAAAAAGATTTGTTCTTGATTTTTCTCATATTGTTCTACCCTTGCAATCCATGATTAAGAAAATTTAGTCTTCAAATGGGGACATAACGAAAGAGAATCTTTTGACTCAATTAAACAAGCAATCCTTAATGCTCCTACATTGAATACTCCAAATTTTTCTAGTAATTTTATTTTGTATACTTTGGCCACTCAATCATCTTATGTTGTTGTCTTAACACAGATCAATGATCAATAGGTGGAAGCACCCATATCTTTCTTTAGTTCCAATTTGTAGGGTGCTAAGCTTAATTATTCAGAAGTTGAGAAATAAGCCTTCATTGTATTTAAGTCTATTAAACATTTTAGACCTTTCCTCCTTAAAACACATACAAAAGTGATAGTCCCATTGTTTGTAGTGAGGCAATTGCTAATTCAAAGAGAAGTAGGAGAGAAAAGAGCTAACAGGGTAACAACTTTACAATAATATGAAATTGATATTAAACTAGAAAAAATTGTTAGAGGACAAGGTTTTTGTAGGTTACTGGCAGGAGCTTCCAATATACCAGATCATGAAGATTCAGGTAGTAGTGCACAAGTAAATGAGATAAGTATGATTGATTCTGAACCTCAATATGCTGATATGATTTTTTACTTGAAAAAAGGATATGCCCCTCCTGAATATAGCTACAAAAACAAATCTTCCCTAAGGTTAAAAGCCAAACACTATGAAATCATTGATAATGTGTTATTCAGGAGAAACTATGATTCTTCTTTGTTAAGATGCCTTGAAAAATTTGAAGCACAAACGGTTTTATAGGAACTCCATGATGGCCTATCAGTGGACAGTTTGGAGGAGACACTACAGCACACAAAATACTGCATGCTGAGTATTATTGGCCAACTTTGTTCAAATATACCCATGAATATGTGAGGAAATGTAAGATATGTAAACTGCTAGTGGGAGACAAAGGAAACCAGCCTGTCCTTTACAACCAGTTAACATGAGCTACCATTTGAGCAGTGGGGGCTTGATATTATAGGAGAGATTGTTCCTCATTCTTCCAAGCAGCACAGATACATCCTTATAGCCACGAACTACTTCACTAAGTGGGTAGAAGCAATTCCACTAAAGGTATCAAATTCTGATGCGATTATTGAATTTATTGATCATTTTATCACCACCAGCTTTGGTTTACCTAATGCACTTATCTTTGACAATGCATCTTATTTTTCTAGAAATAGTATAGTTGAATTTTCTCTTAAGAGAGGTTTTAAGTTAAAATACTCTGCAAATTACTATCCCCAAGGAAATGGCTTAGCAGAGTCAATTAACAAAAATCTCATCGGGATTATTAAAAGAACTGTTGATTAAAGCCAAAAGAATTGGCATAAATCTTTAATATTCAAACTATGGGCAAATCGTATAACTCAGAAGGCCTCAATAGGTACTTCTTCTTTTAACTTAGTATATGGGAAAGAAACTATTATTCCACCAAGTCTAGCCCTCCCATCACTATCCCTAGTACAATTCATTGAAGAAACTCCTTCTTCCTCTATTCAATTAAGGTTTGATCAAATTCTTAAATTAGATGAGGAAAGAGAAAAAGCCAAGATTACTCATGCTAAACATCAGCAAGTCATTAAATCCTCTTTTGATGCAAGTTCAACCAGCTCAAAAACATTATAGATTGGTGATCTCATTTTTAAATGGGACAAAGCACATGCAGAAAAAGGTAAGCATGCCAAATTTTAGAAGATGTCGCTTGGACCATTCTAGATTGTTGAAAAGATAGGCTCATCAACATTTCTACTACATGAATTAACATGGAAGAGAGATTCTCTCCCAGTGAATGGGCTTATCCTAAAGAAATTATTTCCCTAAGGAGGTAACCGCTTCTTATCTGTACATATTTTTTATGAAATTTCTTATTTCTTTAGAAATAATGTTGTAGATAGAGGAGGAATGACCTGTTATAGAGTTTTTTGAACCTAACGTTTCAGACTGCCAAGTGAGTCCATCATCAGGGGATGCGACAATAGATATTCTTAACCTTAATGATGTAATCCATAGCTATGTTTAGGGTATCTATATATATATATATGTGGGTCATTCATTCCTTAATACCTTATATATATATATATATATATATATATATTATATATATTTATATTATAGTATATATATATATAATATATATTAGTTTATTAAGGAATGATGACCCACATTCCAATCTAATCATGACATTTGACAAAGCCCTGGTCATTAACTTATCAAACATCATCCTAGATCATGCAACTAAATCCATCTTGAAAAAGGGGCTGAATTTTGCCATAACCCCTAATAAAATTCCGGTAGAAGAGGTTATCAGTAATATCAAAGTAGCCATTAAAAACTTAGATATAGAAAAAAGTGAAGAAATCAGGCAAGATATTGCAAAAATCCTGAGAACTTCTAAACCTCCTACATCTAACATTTCCATAGAAGAAAAAAGAGCTTTAAACAACCTAAGAAAAAATAAAAACATAGGAATCCTAAAGGCTGACAAGGGAAACACAACTGTAATCATGAACAAAAGTGATTATGACAATAAAATGGAAGATCATCTAAACAATAGTGGATGCTATAAAATAATAAACAAAGATCCCAATGAGAAAATCATGCGCGAAGTAATTAAGAAAATCAAAGAATCATCCTTAGATGATGTCACAAAAAAGAAAATCATCCCTAATAGTTCCATTATTCCTAGAATTTATGGGGCTCCTAAAGTCCATAAAACTAACATACCTCTCAGACCTATAGTTAACACCATAGGTTCCCCTACTTACCTGCTGGCAAAACACCTTGCCAGAAAACTTAGATCCCTATCTGGTAATACCCCTTCTTATATTAAAGACTCTTATTCTTTTGTTCAATGGATAAATAACATAGAAATTAAAGACGAAGATCTTATGGTTAGCTTTGATATTGTATCCGTTTATACCATGATTCCTATTGATGATGCCATTGAGATCATGAGAAACCTCACTGATAAAGAAACTGTGGATCTTTTGGAACTATGCTTGAAATCTTCATACTTCAGTTTCAAAGGAATAATTTACGAACAGATTCATGGTGTGGCTATGGGTTCTCCTCTATCCCCCATAATTTCCAACATCTTTATGGAGCACTTTGAACGGAAGGCTCTTAGGTCATTTCCATACACCCCTGAAGAATGGAAAAGATTTGTAGATGACATATTTGCTAAGTGGAGTCCTGGAAAAGAAAAAATTGACCTATTCCTCAATCACTTAAATAGCCTCTCTGACCATATAAAATTCACCATTGAAATTGAAATCAACAACCAAATTCCCTTTCTTGATGTCCTTCTAACTAAAAGAGAAGGGTTTCTTGGTTTCCAAGTCTATAGAAAGAAAACTCATACAGAATGATATCTACATGCAAATTCCCATCACCGCCCTAAATAGAAGATAGGCATCATTAGGACCTTAACCACTAGGGCAGTCAAAATATCTGATCCTGACCATTTAAACGATGAACTCAACCATCTTCACAAAGTGTTTGAGATAAATGGCTATAATAGAAACACCATCAAGAAAGCCATGCACCTATCCCTAAAGAAAAATAACAATAATATTAATGATCAAAATTTATCAACTCCTAAGGTCTCCCTTCCATACATAAAAGGTACCACAGATAAAATTACTAAAGTTCTCAATAGATATAACATTAATGTAGCATTCACCCCTGCTAACACCATCAGACAATTATTCAAATCTATTACAGTTTCCATAAACCCTAACCTTCATAAAGGTGTTTATGTGATTCCTTGCTCATGCGGTAAGGAATACATAGGTGAAACAGGTGGGTCTCTTAATGTTAGAATTAAAGAACACACTACTGAATTAAGAAGAGAAATAATTTCTAAATCAGCCTTAGCTGAACATGTTCACTCTTCCTCTCATTACATCTGTATAGAAGAAGCCAAACTTGTTGGGAAAGAAGAACACTATCTTAAAAGGAAAATTAAAGAAGCCATTGAAATAGAAAAAAGGAAAAACAACTTTAATCGTGATGATGGATTAAAACTAAGTAACACTTGGAAACCTTTACTTGAAATCTTAAAAAAACAATAATCAGCTCTTACCCCTTATATTAACCTATTCCCTCCTCTCTTAAAAAACAATATAAAACTCACCTTAGTCATCCTCCTTAAACATTAAATCATTGGACTAATCTAAACATAAAACAGTAATAGATTACTTCTCATATAACTTGATAACATTAAAACACAACTTATTAAATACATA
>APFE031240065.1:25174-52943 GCA_000404065.3 Pinus taeda | reverse complement strand
TTTCTCTCATCATTCCTTAATAACCTACATATAATAACCTATATATATATACCCTAAACATAGCTCATGGATACATCATTAAGGTTGAAGAATATCTATTGTCGCATCCCCTGATGATGGACTCACTTGGCAGTCCGAAACGTTGGGTTCACAAAACTCTATAACAAGTCAATCCTCCTCTATCTAGAACCATCCTCACCTGTATGGATTCATTATTTAATAATTTTGTAAATAGTATACCATTGGTTTTTTACTATTGAAATATCTTTGAAAATATATTGTAAATATAAGCTTTTAAAAAGTAGAAAATTTCAAGGAAATGATTACAGTTTTGGAAATAGATAAACATCATAAAACTCTGAGATGTTCTTTGAAATTGTGAAATCTTTCAAACCTAGAAAACATAGTGAATCATTTTAAGTTTTATCAGTTGAGAAAGGTTATTTTTAAAAAAGTAAATACTTTCTACAACCAAGTATCTACATCTCTATAATTGTCATCCAATAACTCTTAAGGAGTCAAAAATTCACCCCATCCACTAGGCTTATGATTTTTTAGAGTGTAATTCTAAAATATATCTGAATTAAAAGATAAGACGCCTCATTACAAGCCTGCTTACCATGATCATAGGGAACCAATTAAATGACATTACCAATACTGCATACCAAAACAAGGTAATGGCTTATAATCATAAGACAAGGGGTCTCATTACGAGCCAACTTGTTCAGTTCAATTACAACTAGTGAATGTCATTGTCATCTTCTTGCTCCCAAACCAGGGCAATGGCTTTTATTCAAATATATATATATATATATATATTATATATATATTATATATATATATATATATATTTATATATATAATATATATATATATTATATTTATATTATATATAATATATTATATACTATATTTAATATTATATATATATATATAGATATATCTCTTTGAATTTATCTTTAAAAGATTATACTCTTACATGGATGGGATAATGAATAATGGATGGTTAAAAGGTAGCCCTGTCGAGATTATAGATGTTTTTTGGTAGCAATGGCACTACCTATGACAAAAGAGTAAATTCAAAAGCTAAGTTGGAGGAGCCCCCTACTTTATCTTTAACAACCAATCAAGGCTTGAAGAAACCAAAATGTTTTCATTTATAATAAGGGTTTGTAAAGTAAATTGCAAAATTGATCAATTTTTCTTATTCAGAGTAATTTTATTTATCTAACTAATTTCAAGATAGTTTCCTTTTCCTCAATTGTTTGTACTTGAGAAAGTGTTAGAAATTTCATGATTTTATTCAGAGATAACTGGTTCTTTCAGTGAATCACCAATTGTTGTGCTATACAACAATCCCCCATTTCAAATTTTTCTTTATATTATTCTAAGATGCTAAATAGGAAACAAGGTCCCTTTAGTTTGTGAAAAGCAATAAAACCTTTACATAGAAATAAATTTCTTTGTTTCTTTCTTTTTAAATAAAAAGTGCTTCAAAAAAATTTCTAAAAAATCAAACATCGCAAATCACATTCGAGTAAGGCTAAGGTACATTCAATCCAAAGATTCATGTTGCGATGCGAAGTTACCACAAAAATCTCAATCGTAGAGCTTCTTAAAACAATCCATTGACAAACATACGATGCGATAAAACTATCACATATCGCATATCACTGATTCCAATAAATATGTTTTAACAGTTCATTGAAACTTTGCGATGTGATATGATTCTCGCATTTCGCATATCGCTGAAAACTAAAAGAAGGTAGCCCCAAAACTTGCGATGCGATATACATCGATTGCATATTGCAATCCCAGTGAAAAAAAGTGATACTTACCTCGGGGATGCACAATACGATGTTAAAATATAATAAATTGGTTCAATAATAATAAAAGGGAAAACATGATTCGAGCGAGTAGCATGAGGAATTTTCCAACTCTATATGCTAGGTCATCATTTATCGCAATCACAGAAATTCAAAAGACTCTTAGAATATGGCACTTATAACTCCCGACTTGCGATATGTGATTTCTCTTTAAATATTAAAATAATATATTTAAATCGCTAATCGCAAAACCAGAAATTTATCGCACACATTTTAATAAGACTTTTGGGAACCTGCAATGCGATCTATTCATTGAGCATTAAAGTTTCACATCGTTGGTTATGACAAAACATTAAGAACAGTTATGACTATGGCCCTTCAAGATTTCATGCTTCATGTTAATATTAATTTACTATACGAAATCTTTCGCATCAAATGATATTTCTTCGATTTTCATCTATACTAATCTCAACACTATATTTACAAGCTTTAGCTACTCTAAAATTTTTTAGCCTATCGCTATCCTCTGTTTCATTTTTGCAGTTTGAATCTAGAAGTATGCAGCTAGCCAAAATGTCAAAGAAAGGTTGAAGGACGAAAGTTCCCCCTGCAGTGGCAGAAGGACCGGAAAAAATTGTGTTGATCTCGGATATTACATGTCAAGATTGTGGGAAAATTTCATGGGAAGGAATATATGATATGTTAGAAATGGAAAAGCCAAAGGTAACGGAAGGACATGCAACAGGTGATGGACCTGCAGAGTCAGAAAGCACACTTGGTGATTTAGCTGAATCTTTTCTTCATCAAATAGCGGCTCGCCCAAAGTTTTTTCCATATAATGATATGGTAAAATGGGTAAATGAAAGCATCAATATGACAGTTAGGATGCTCTTCATAGCTTTGCAGAAGAATGTTTGGATCCTTCAAGCCTGAAGACTTAAAGAAAATGTATCATTTGCTAGAGCCCTAGAAGTACTACAATAAATCATTCCTTGAAGCTTTCTCGAAAGAAAATCAAATAGAGTTGGAGCCCATCAGACAATGGAGACACTTCCCTAACAAACACAAGCATGAATCATCTAGTATGTATTCTTTGGACTCCCTAGCATCTCCATATTGTTTTGCTGCCGCAATGATGTGTAGACCATTTGGAAGCTCCAATACTGCTAAGTTTTCCATTGAAATGGTTCCATTAATAGAAGCAACATTGAACTCTTTTGTGATGGATTGGGCTAATACCCTATCAGATAAAATAGCTGTCCAAATACTTGATTATATGAAAAACAGGTGTGTTTCCACCCGAGTTGTTCCACCATTTTATATGAGTGCTTATATAGTTGATATCATTTGTTTCAATTCTAATTTTCACATCATGGGATGGAAATGGACTATTTAGGACCCAACCCCTATCCATGTTTACCATAAATGCTTGTGGAAGACCTAATATAAGAAGCATTTCTACAAAATTTGTCATGGTTTCATCCTACCCATTCATCAGGCCATTTTTAATAGACCAACTCCTCGGTTGTACGAGGAGGCTAGTATTGATCTAACTTCAATTGGAAGTTGGTTTGGGGAAGAAATGTTCACATACATTAGGGTTTTTGGTAGCATCACCGACCCACATGTCCTTCCTCTTTATGTCCCAGACAAACTATTGGCTAGAGAAATAGCCTATCAGATAGTTGAAAAAGGGCTTATGAAAAATCTCAAAACAGGCCAAGAAACAGTTATGGCCTGCCTTTCCTGTTCACTATGAAATCTATTCATTACATGACTATAAACATGCCCAAATTGAAGCCAAGAAAACAAAGGATTTGAACTTAGCTGTTATTCCCAAAAGAAAGTATGACCAGAATAAAGTTGCTTATAATTTTACTACTCAGGTAAAGGTTAAAAAATTTGTCCATGAGAATGATGAATTTGATGACTTATTTACATCAGCAGAGACATTCACACAAGTGAGCTACCTAGGAAAAATCAAGCTGGAATCAACAAAAATGGACCAATTCATCCAATACAGGACGCAAAGTTTTCAGACAGTACCACTGGATTTATTGAATATTGCACCAATCATCCAACAAACAGAGCAAAGCACAGAGAAAGATATAGAGAAAACTTTTGGTGTAGCTGAGATAAGCGACAAGGCAAGTGAACAGTTAGGCACAGATGTCCACATTGATCCGATATCGATCAAAGAATGGGAATAGTTTGATCAAGATATAAAAGGTCAAAGTGATTCCCAAAATGTTATCACAGCAGGATCCCCCTTAAGATAACAGCCTATGATTCATGATCCTGTGATTGAAAAACCATCTAGCAAGGACTCAACTCTAAAAGAAATCGAGATAATCCATGAGTATCCTTCATCAGAGATTACACTGAGCATACAGGAAATTCCACCTTTGGATGTGTTTTATAGCCATAAACATAGAGTTGTAGTCAAAAGGCAAAGGAAAAAGTGAAAGATAGACGAAATATCAACAACAGTTCCTCAAGATGAATCCATGAATGTCATCTGGAAAGACTCAGAAGTCAATCCCTCTGAGGACTTGAACAAATTATCTCATTTTGCAGGAGTGTATACAACTGCCACGATAGATAAAGCAACCGAAGTTAATCAATTGGACAAGGAAAAAGATCAAAAGATTAAACAACTTGAAGAACAATTAATGGTGGAAAAATAGAGGATTGATGAGCAAGCTATTGAAAGACAACAACAGCTATCTCAGGAGTTCGAACAGCTAAAACTGCCAATTCATGAAGAGATGAAATCTAAGGACGAGCAAATAAAGCAGCTACAACTCTCAATGGAGCAATTCAAAGACAATCCCAAAGTTGAAGAGTTTATAAAGGAAGCCTTAGAAATAAATAATTTCTTATCTCAATAGCTAACCTAACTCTGCCAAAAGATATCTCTCATTTATCCACTATTGTTGGGCATGGAATCCCCGCACAACATGTTTTGGGGCTCAAAACCCAAGTTTTGAGTTAATATTGTTGTAAAGCTCCGTGAATTTCGGGGGCAAAATGTATGTTAGAGTCATAGGGCTATCCGTCCTAAGTTTTGAATGTAATGTCAGCCTACCCATGGTCTGCAACCATGGGATTGTATTAATAGAGTGAAGCTTTAAGTGTAAATAGTAGGTAGTAAGTTAGAGAAAAGTATGAAATAGAAGTACAAAACAAGTGTCTAAGTGTATCTTGGGTCATAGAGTAGGAGAAGGTTCTGCAGCTGAGTGGGCAGAGGCTTAGCTATCTGCATCTGAGTGCGTAGACCCCTGCACCTGAGTGTGCAGGGTGGAATAGAGTCTGTAACCGAAGGAAGAGAATAATAAAGAGAAGTTTTATTTGAATTACATGTATCTCTCTTGGGTTTTTATCTGTTGAATATGAATTGCACATACTATTTATTTGCTGCGTGCACTTGTATGAAATGTGAATATTGTTAAGTATAACTGAAAGCATACAAATAAGCTAAGTTAATCAACTAAGATAGGATTACTAGTAAGGACTTGGGTAATAACACTGTTCGACCCCCGAGTAGGGTTACGCGAAGAAAACATCATAGGCTACTAGGTATGGGTAAGCGCACGTAGTGACATGCGTGTAGGGTCGAACAGTGGACCACTTGAACCCATCAGACATCCCCAGGGTGTGAAACCTGGTTCTAGTACCCTCCCATACTACTTCGGGTGAGACCTCAGTCTGCGCTCCACGAACTATTGCTGAAGGGCTAATAGTACCAAGATTTGTTTGGCTAAATCACCTCTAAACCTGGGTCAGGCCCCAACAAGCCAAAAAATGGTTCTGTTGCTAGGACTAGGATTTACATAAGGGATGTTTGATGTCGTGTCACTGGAATCCGATGAAGAAAGAAATTGAAGGGTGGCTGGACCGAAAGATTCACGAGTTCACGGCACAGGAAAATAGGAATCCACAAGTATCAAAGGAAAAATGGTTAGAGCGCTACTTATATATGGAAATCCATGAAATTTTCTTTGCATCCTTCCCCTCTGAGTTGTATCAGTGGATTGCGAAGTTAGCAGACAGTCAGGGAAGGTGTAGGCTCGACAAATCAATTGTGTGGACTCTAGAATTGGTCCATAGACTAGAATCATCGGAAGATAAGATCACATGCACTATGGACCATTGGCTCGATCGAATTATAGGAGGGTTTATCACCAAGCTCGTGGTAGACACGATAGTCAGCTATAGCGAGGCGGAATGACACTTCCTCAAAGGACTGCGAGGCAAGTACATTAAATCTTTGAACACTTGGATTAAAATTATACTATGTGAAAAGCGAGTTACGCAAATAAATTGATTTTTGGGGCTATGCGAAGTGGGAGGATCTATAGAAATGAAGGTAGCGCAGAGATAGAAAATAGCCCTTTGATTTTTCCCAGGTAGGAAAGTGAGGAAGAACTCGTGAAAGCTTCTCCTACAAATGCGATTTGTCTTATAAGGCAGCAAATTCTCTGCATACCACCCCCACCTACACCACCACCGGTTTCACCATCGTCACCTCCATCTTGGCCCACACCACCTCCACCACCACCACAGTTCAATATGGTGAGCACAATAAAATTTCCGATGTTCAGAGGAGTAGGGAACAAGGATCCAAACCAATTTTGGTTCTTGGTAAAAGCTGTATGGGAAGCACAAGGAGTCATGGATGATAATATAAAGAAGGTAACACTGGTAAGCATGTTGCAGGACCATGCACTAACATGGTACATTAAGCATTATAATGACCATCCAAACACGGGGATCATAGATATCCGGGCTGCACTGAACATGGAATTTAACAGGCCAATATCAGAGACACAATCGATTATCAGGTTTAAGGAAATCATGATGCTTCCAGGCAAGACCCCATGGTATCTAGATCAGAGATTGAAGAGTATGATTCATGAAGCCAACATGACCTTGATGGATGGACAACACCACGCATGGTTTGTAGAGTCACTAACGCTGCATTTAAGGACGACCCTGTCACAGTAGAAGTTATCCACCCAGGCCAAAGCTTTGGAAATTACAATGAGACTACACAAGACCCCAATACATGATCCTGGCCTAGGAGTCCAACAAATCCATGTGCAATTGCAGAATTTGTTTCTGGAAATGTAGACCTTTAAACAAGACAGGAAAAATCACCCAGAAGCATGTGAGGAGGTATGGTTCATAAAATGCAAAGGCCAGGGCATGAAAAGGACCATTGTCCAATCTTCCTGAACTACCTAGCGACATGAGGGCTAATTCCATTGAGACTAAATGCACAAGCAGCGCCGAGCACGACGCCTACATTATGGTGTGAAATTTTCCAGATAGTAAGAAATCACACTGTTATCACTCAGGTTGTTCCCCAAAACTTGTGAGAAAAGGGAATATGGCCGAGGTAACCACTAACCAATCTTTTAGATGCAATTTCTAGCCAAACTGCATCTAGCGAGGGCTCTCTCTATATAATTTAACTTTGTTTACTTGAATTTTTTATGCTAGTTATGATGTGCAAAGGTTTGTTTTAAATGTGTTTGGATGGTGATTTCAAATAGAGGTAGGATGCAAGTCTGAAAGAGTTTATTCCATTGGGCAATGGAGTCTATGAAGATGGACTGCTGAGTGTGTTTCTGTGATGATGGGCAATACTACAGAGCAAGATAATCGGTTTTGGAACAATATTGAGAGCTAGTGATTGATGAGATGTAAGCCAAGGGATAAAGGGCAGTCAAGAATCCTTTATCATGGTGGCAGGGGGAAGGTGCTTTGAATATTTTCAAGGAGCGGTGAAGAATTCCTTGACAATTTTCAGAATGAAGGAATTAGTAGAAACAAAAGCATTTAAGAATTTCTATTTATGCTAATTGTGAAGAAAACATAAATAACAGCAGGAATTGAACAAAGAGTGTATTTAAACAAGTTCTGAGCTATTCTTTTTCCCTGTCGTTAAGACTATGATACATACATGAAATTTTCAAAACATAGAAAACAAAAATACACAATTTAGAATAACTTATTGTTCCAAAGAAAGACACAGGAATCCTGTAGCAGAGCTCAGAATCATCAAATCTGCAGTCAGAATGTCCAGCAGCAATGCATTTCAACAGCCTTTGTATTAAGAAATATCAAACTTACAGCGCAGTCCAAGAGGAGAATCACCAACCCCGAATACATTCCTTGGGAAGGTACTTATAACAAAGATATTTACAAAATATCTTGTGGATAAGATATGAAACAATAACTTAGTTTACCTACTATGTTAGAGAAATAAATGAAAAAATAAAGGTAGGAGTTATTGTGGCTGTGTTGGCTGCTTTAACTGATGAGATATTTTATACCTTTTAACCCAGGAATTCTGCTGATAGTTGTCTGTTTAATTTGCATTCCTACATTGCTGTCCTGATCTTCTCACATGCTCTTGATTTATCTTTAATGTGTCCTGATCCTCGCTTGAGATCCTTCCTTCATATCTGCCACGTGTCCTGCTATTTGACCAAGTGTATGTAGGCAGAAAAATCCAAATTACCTAGGCAAAACTTCCAGCATACTCTGCCACCATTGTTCTGTAGGCAACTGATGTCTTTGTATTTTTACAAGTATTTCATCAGCATCAGTATACCTGTAAAAGTTGGGCCTAACTTCAAAAAGATGATTTATTTCATGTTCTATAAAAAACAAATTTTCCAATTTGTCATACAAGCTCTGTCCGAAAGTAGGACTTGTTTCTTCTGAGCTGCTGGATGATGCAGTGATCTGATTTTTTACATACATGTTTACCTTGTGAGCATACTGTTGATGTGATAACAGTTTTTGGTTGCTTGTTAGTAAACTGGGTAAACCCTTCTGCTGCAAGTTTGTGAATTTCTCTGTGAAGGCATTAATATCCATCTGCATCACTTGACACTTCTTTTCCAAAGTCTGTATAAAATTTCTCATTGTTAGCACCTTATTTATTGTCAAAATGGTGTCTGTCCTGTTAGTGATCTCCAAAGCTGCTAACTGTTCCTTAGTATTGGTATTCGAAAAATGGATGAGCCTATTGGCCCGCTCAGGCATATTTCCCAACGATGCCCTGGCCCTTTGAATTTGCTCTTGTGCTCTTTCTATTAATTCAATATGTTCATAGATTGTCTTAATTGACCGCCATTAGTCAGTAATGGACTGGCCAATCTTGGTTCACAAAATCATTTTAATGTCTGCTAAAGGTTTACATAAGGTGAGATCCTTTTCCAATGATTTCACCTTGTTCTCCAGGGTCTTTACTTTTCTAGTTTTTTCTGCCACTGTTATTTTTGACTTGTCATAGCTCACCTCTAATTTGGCTAGCTTTTCTTTTGCCTGTTTGAGCTCTGACATTTGAGCTTCTAGCCCTTTCACTGCTTTCATCATTTCTTCCATTTTCATGTTGATCTCTGGTTCTATTGTTGGTGTTGCTGTAGCATCTGTAGTTGTTGTACCTGTTGTTGATCCTGGGATGGTAGGAGGGACTACTGTTGTACCTGTGGGGGGAGCAGTGGCACTTGTTGGAGCTGCTTCAAGTGGCTGGGAGGTTGACTCTCCCTTCTTCTCTTTAATGGCCTTCTCCAATGCTTGCTCTGTTTCTGCCAATCTCTCATTCATTCTCATCAGCAAACTTACCATTTCCTCTTCCTCTTTTTGCTGTGCAACTTTGGCAGTTTGTGGATGCACTGTAATTGGCAACTTTAATTGCCTTTTGAGGGCTACAATGTCCTCCTCCTTCTTCTTGATTAGTGCTTTGATGCCCTTTGCATCCTTAGGGTTATGCCCTAGCTCAATGATGATTTCTTCTAAGGACTTAATCCTGTTGTCCTTAGCTAAGGAGGAAGCCTTCTCCAGTTCTAATTGGGCAGAGGTATTGTGTAATGAATTTTGCAGTTTGTGAGAAAGGAATGCCTTATCTACCAAGGTGGCATACAACATCTCCCCAGTTTGTTTATGTAACTTAATCTGGTCAATTGGATGAATATCCTTGGAGAAAACTTCCAGATTGGTTCTTATATAATCAGCAGCTGATTGGGGTTGCTGTGTCTTGGGCTTGAAATGGCTGAGGATCATTTTATTTTCTTGAATATCATAGGCAACCATTAGCCTTTGTTGATTGGTAGGTGTTGTCCTCGTTAGTTGATTATAAAGCTGCATCCTTACTGGATCATTTCTAGCTTTTATATCAATAAAAGTTTTCTTGATGTCTGAGCTTTGTTTGCTTTGAGGCTTGGTGGATGAAACTTCCACGCTATGTTTCCTCTCTAGCTCTTGTTGGAATGAGCTAGCTGAGGTGCCAGGTAGTGGAGATGTTTGCTGCTCAGTTCTTCCTCGCCCTCTCATGGTGCTTGTGGTATCTTCCACAAACTCCTCTTCTGAATAGGGATTCAACCTCTGCCTCTTATCTCCGGTTTGTTCTGATGGTCCACTAGCAGGGGCATCCTCTTCTATGTCTCTCTTTCTGCTCTTTTCCTCATTTTGAGGAGTCTGTAGAACAGGGGCTTCAGATGCCTTGGTTTGAGATGGGGGTGCTTGCCCTTCTCCCTGTTCTTGTGTTGTAGTGGGCTAATCAGCCATGGTCTGTTGTTCTGTATCCATTACTTCCTTGCCATTTGCTGTTGAGCTGGCCTTTCGTGCTGCTTGCTTTGAGCTCTCAGCAAAAGATGTATCCCCTCCAATGTGCTGGGGCAGCTTGAAAGGTACCTGTCCAAAGAGTCCAGGTCAAGTGTTTTCTCAAGCTCTTTCATGTCTTTTTCCAATTTCTCTTCTCTAGGAAACTCTTCAAACAATGTGCCTTCTAGCCACTCTTGTCAATTAGCATATTGCTGGATTTCAGGGATTGGACAGTGAACATATGCTGGCAGCTTATTTTTGACTTTCCTATAGCTTATAAAATGATTGGGGTCATATGGTGCCCAATAGAAACTCTGTTTTAGTCTGAGTTTCTGCCCAAAAATCTCATCAGCTTCTAGCCAAGCTTCCCTCTGGTTGAAGGTGAAAGGGCCCAGTTGATTCCTTATTTTAAGTTGTGCCTTTTACTTGGCCTCAAAGAAATGGATTACATTTGCTTTGATGAATTGTCTAAAGTATTCCAGGGCAAACAAGTGCATTGGCACATATTTTGGCAATTTATAGGGGCTCAGCTCACAGCCATATATCTGAATCACAGTGTGATTCTGGTAAAAGTACCAGTCACCTATGCTATAGCTCTTAGAGAGATGTAGAATTCTCTGCATTTCACCAGAAATTCTGTCTGGAGGACTTGTTATCAGTAAAGAGGTGACTGGATATATGAATAGATCAATAAATTCACAATAAGTGTAAGGAGAATATTAGACATGGTGGAAGACTGGGGTCCAGAAGATTATAGACCTTGGCTCTCCCTTGACATCAAATTTTCTGAGGGGAACTTGAAAACTATTTGGCTGATAGTAGAGCAACAAATTATATATGTATGATGTGTATTTAAACACTCTTTCTTTGTCCATGCTCATGAATTGTTCATGGATCTTATCAGCAATGTAGGTGGCATAGTCATACTTGACAGCAGGGGGCTGTCCTGGAGAAAAGATGGATAATAGGACCAATGTGGTTTCATCTACATACTCACTGGTTTTGAATCCTAGGATGTAGGTTGTCATGTCAATGATAAACTTTCCTGCTTCATTAAACCAAGTGTCCAGGTATGGAGGAGGTTCTTGTGGTTGACAATTGGGTTTCATAAATGTTTTGCCAATTCTGGTTATCTCTGCACTTGGCAATTTGGCACCTTGGTCAAGCAGAAATCCCAAGGAAAGAGGAGTCAATGGTTCAGTTGGTTTGAAATGTAGCATCTCATTTATTGATTCAGGGGTGATATAGAATAGAACTGTCCTAGAAGGAGACATCACTGCGCTTTGAGTGGGCTCATAATTGGCATCGCATTGGTGAATGAGGTTAAGAAAAACATTTACACATGGAAGGTAGTACATGGGCATATTGGATTCCCAAATCCAAAAGATGTCAGTTTTGTTTCTATAGCTGTTCCTGATCTCACAAAAGGCCTGGAGATGAGATTTGTTACCCATTATGTCATTAATCTAGAAATCCTTGTCATCTAGGGGTAACCACTCCAGTTCTTTATGTGGGGCATTGAGAGGGGCCACATTGAGGGCTACTGGAGCGGGGGCTGCCATCTTTATAAGTTATTAGGTGTTTTTTGAGTGAAATGTGGACTCTTACAACAACAATGGGCAATAATAGAGGCCCTGGGGCTTTTTCAAGAGGATTTGCAAATTGGAGCTTTGTTTTGACTCTGGTGGGCAGAATTTGAAGCAAAAGGATGAAGCTTGAAGGATTTGTCTTGCAAGGGATGAGTAGCAATGGTTTCAAGGCCTTTCCTTTAGAAATGACTAACCAAATAGACCTTGAGCTTGGCTTAAATTGGAGAGATTTTGCTGGGTGGGGCGGAATTGGCAGTTTAATGTGGGCAAACTAGTAGTTTCAGTGGGAAATTTTGCAGATGGAAGTCAATCAAGGAGCTTTGGAGCTAGACTTAGGTGAATTCTTGCTTTTCTCGGCTAGCTAGGTGAATTGTATAGAGAGGTATACAATGTGCAGGTTTTTGGTGGATGAGTGGTCCTGGTGGGCTTATGTGTAGCAGCAGGGTAAAATTTTGACAAGTTTCTAGGATTGCCAAACAATTTTCACAGCAAAAAATCGAAATTCAAAAGGTTTTTCACAAGATGATGGAAAATACCTGTTTTTCACAGTGCACTAGAGGTAATGGTTGGTTGGGAGATGATTTTCACAATGGGGCGCCGACCTATGGTGGTTGAGGTGGCGGACTGAAAGTTTGCTGGTGAACTCGTCATCGTTTGCATGCAAAAGCTTAGCAAAATTACACAATGAGAATGGTAAAAAACAAACGCTTTTACGGGTTTTTTTTAACAAAAATAGGCTTTTTGGGCTTTTTGGCGCTTTTTGTGATGATGTCATCATGACGTAGATTTTTTTTCGTGTAGCGGGGGTACGGAAGGTGATGTGGTAGATGACTGGGCACTGAGGTGGCAATGGTGTTGTGGTGCTGACGTGGTTGTGACGTCATTAGATGATGTCAGTTGCAGGGAGCAAGGGCGGTAAGTGGTTTTATCGCATCGCTTTTGGGGTGGCAGCGGTATTGAGTGGGGGGGTCGTGATACACGCAGGTGAGCTACGCGTGTCCTTGGTACGACGATGAAACCGCCATTTTCACGGGACATATCTTTCGGACACTGGGGACATCGCGATACGGTTTCGCACTGTTGGATCTAAGGGCCCCGATCCAATGGTCAACAATGAATGGTAAGTTGCGGGGGCGCGGCCTGGGGACCCACTTTAATAATTTGGCTTTGTATAAATGTTTTGTGGGGTTTTGTAGTGCAGTTAGCGCCAGACTGCGGCTGATCGGTTTTTCATATAACCAAAGGTTAATATGAAACCCAAAGTTTTATGCACGCTAAGGGTTATTATAAGGTTCCAGGTGAACCTCATAATTCCCAAAAATCCTTATCATATGGCTATATTGACAAGGGTCGGGATATTTATTTTTTGGGGTTTTTTTACGTATTTATATACTAGGGGGAGGGAAAAAGTTATATAGGAGTTATATAGTAGAGTTAGGGGGTTAATATGATTATGTGGGATGGGTTTGTATGGTTTAGGCTGAGATTATAGGGTGAAAACTTAGGCATGGGGGAATGAAAACATGCCAAATGGTGAAGTTTAGGAAACTTTGGCAATATGGAATAAAGATTTTTTACACAAGAAGTGTGGCTTGTTTTTCCTAGGTGAAAACACATTTTCACTTAGTTTTTCTATGAAATGAAGTGGACTAAGGGTAATGAGTAGATCTCATTGCCCTTGGGGGGAATGTTAGTAAGTGTTTCTTGGGAAAATGGGGAGGGGAATTAGTCATGCTCCATTTGTTTTGTAGCCACCTTATGATTTTATGAGATGGCAACTTGTTCCAAAGGAGCAAACTCCTCACAAACCATGCTTCTATACCATCAAAACCGCCTACCCAACCTAGTATACCTAACATTTTCTCTTCATTTTCATTGGGTGCACTTGAACTAGCAAACCTTGATTCTTCTCTTTTTCTTTTAGCTGCCCTCCTATCTAAGTCTACCCTTATTTCTTCCAGGGCTCAGATTAAGCTATTGAGACCCTTTGCTTCTCTGCCTAACTACTTGTCTACCAAGCTTAAACTGTTTGTGCATGCCTTTATTCTCTATTCTAAGACAAGTAAATTCAAACATGATCTAGCCAGGATTAGGCTATCTGGCTAATCATCAACTATGGCAAGAGTTAACCACCTATACATAGTGAAAATTCATCAAAATATGGAACCTTTGCAGCATGAAAAGAATGAACATTTGGCACTTCCCCAGTCAATCATGAAACATGAAACCTATTGGTATAGGAAGCTAACACACACTATAGATAATTGTCACCTATTACAGAAGTATATGCAGATGTCCCAACAATTGCTTTGTAATTTCTATAGGTCAGTAGTCCATGATGAGCACACTTGCAGAAGTTACGAGCTGATGATGGATCAGACTCCTGCCTACAGAGTGTAGACCGAAACGTGAGCCCTCGATCCAAATGGAGGAATGGCGCGTGCTGGATTTCAGGGGCATGGACGAGGTCGAGGTGGAATGGGACCAGAAAGGGGTCACAAACAACTGATTTGTTACAATTGTAGAGGGCCAGTGAATTATGCCCGTGATTGTACAAATCTGATGAGAGAATCATGTTTATATTATACTTAGATTGATCATGAGACATAGGATTGCCCTACACTGATAGCGAGGCTATGCAATAAAGGGATACTCCAGCCTCCCCCGACTCAAAATTTGCAAATGGTGAGGTATAAGCCGTGTGAACAAGACCCAAATGTAAACATCGTGCTTCGAAGCAGTATCACAATAGGAGATGACAAAGGTAAGCAACCTAAATAAAGTGCATGGGTTCGTAGGGCTCTTACAAAGGAACCTAAATTTGATTTGGAGTGTATGAAGGAGACATTCATGGAAGCTAAGAAGAGGTTCACAGAGGCCTCCACTTCAGGTAGTAAGATCAACTAGGACCGAAGATGGATCCTTTAATGCTCATTACGATACTAGAGACATGTATGAAGATGTTGCATGATAGCAAGGCTGTAAAAGGACCGCAAGAACTTATCACTAGGTGCGCTAGGTCAGGAGAACCACGCGTAGTCTAGAAGATTGGGAAACATTCATCACAAATAGGAAGGGAAATGAGATTGACTGCACAAATAGGAGAATATGAAATGGATCAAGTGATTCTGGATTTAGGATTAGACATGAACGTACTTCCAAAGCTGACATGGTAGTGCATGGGCAGGCCCACGTTGTAGTGGTCCCCTATTCAATTACGAATGGAAAACTAGCAGAAGATCCTATCGATGGGAGATTTCAGGGGATAATGGTAGACATCAATGGTGCGAGAGCTCTTGCAGATTTCGAAGTGATATAGATTGTCGATGAAAACAATCCCTATCCCACATTATTAGGAATAGATTGGGCCACTGATTTGAATGGAGTGATAAATCTAAAGAAGCGCAAAATGATATTTGAGAAAAAGCCACTGTGCGTAGTGGTATCTTTAGACCCTACAGAAGGATCATGCTACACAGAGACAGTGCTCGATGATGAGAGCGATGATGAGCTAGACTGTATCTACAAGATAACTGCTCAGGAATAGGACTGGGTAAATCCTACAACAGATGGAAGGATTTCATGGGAGCATGAAATATCCTGCATATCAAATTCAAAAGAGGAAATAGAACGATGGCAAAATTGGTTACACGAGGTAACCACGCTCAACTGTAACATGATGGTAAGATCACTGCACTGCATGAAAACAGAGGTAAGGGATCTGCCTATGTATGATGGGTTGACAGTAGTGGATGAATTCCTGAACAAATTTGAAAACGCAGTGCCAGAATAGCAGTGGTTTGATGCTCTGAAATGGGCACTGTGCGCTACGCCCGCAAGGTGGTGGGGTACTCATCAGAGAAGCTTTAAGGACTAGCATGGATGTAGAAGGATGATGCACCTACAATTTGGGAAACTGCAGATACAACTATCAGACAAGTATGACCGATGGGATGATCCATGTACACACCTCATAAAATGGACCAAGGTCTATGGGGAAGAGCCACAACTAGAATGGGTGCATTTGTTCTGTCATACTCTGGATGTGATACCCATGAATTGGTATACTGAGACAAAGCTCCACCATGGCATGAGTGAATGGGATATCTCGCTTGAAGGATTCCTGTTAACCTTCAGGTTTGAAGATCATTGGTGGGATACTGTTGATGATGCGCTACAAGCAGTAAAAGTAGCTATCTTCAAAATACCCCAGGAGCCAATGGTAGTGCTTCAGCCAAAATGGGCAACATAGCTGAGTTGCACGCTGGAGTGTTACAATGTAAATATTGAGGAGGATGATGAGGAACCATGAAATATTAACATTCTAGAAACAAAAGGCTATCATGAGGTTCGAGGACCATTGGTTGAGGATCTTGACATCACTGCGCCACTAAAAATGATGTAGGTAAACATTGGAACGAAGGCGGAACCAAAGTATGTAATGCTTGGAGACTATTGGGATGATGCCACGGTGGATAAGGTCGCTGAGTTACTCTGCGAGTACCAAGGATTATTCCTAATTTAAAAGGGATCGTTGGCAACTTAGGGATGATGAAGATCAACCTGAAACCTGATACGAAGCCGGTTAAGTAGAGGCCTTACTGCTTGAATCCGAAATATAAGGAAAATGTCTATGTAGAATCAGACAAAATGCTCGTAGCCGGAATTATTGAGCCAGTGGAAGAATCCGACTGGGTAAGTCCTATGGTAGTACAGGAGAAAAATCAGAAGAGCAAAAAAGAATATGCATGGACCTCAGGAAGCTGAACGATGCCTATGTACACGACCCTTTGCTGACACTATTCACAGATGAAGTATTGGAAAACGTTGGTGGCGAGGAAGCATACTCATTTACAGATGGGTTCTCAGTGTACCATTAGATTAAGATTGCTTCAGAAGACAGGAGAAAAACAACCTTTGCAATGGAATGGGGCTGCTTTCAATACACCATTATGCCGTTTGGATTGAAGAACGTGCCAACCATATTTTCGAGCATCGTTGTTGTTGTGTTCAAAGAATACATCGAAAAGTTCTTGGAGGTCTATCTAGATGATTGGACTATCTTAGGATTAGTTAAGCACCATGTAGCAAGCTTACGCTTGGTGGATACTTGCTAACAACACCAAATTGCGCTGAACCTTAAGAAGTGCACATTCCTTGTTCCCTTTGGGAACCTATTGGGACATGTGGTTTGCAAAGAAGGATTGATGGTGCACCCTGTGAAGATTTCCATTATTCTAAATTTAGAAGCACTGTGAAGTGTTGAACAGGTCCGCGCTACCTTGGGACACATCGGATACTACATAAATTTTATCAAAATCTATGCCCAAATCACTGTGCCGATGGAAAAACTATTGAAAATGGATGTTACATTTTGTTGGAATGACGATTGCATGAAAAGTTTGGATGTCCTAAATGGGAAATTGGCCTCCACTCCAATCTTGGTCATCCCAAAATGGGATGTGGAGTTTCATGTCCATGTTGATGTGTCGTGTATCGCGCTAGGAGTAGTGCTCACACAGGAGGGAGGGGAAGGCTTGGATCACCCTATCACATTTGCAAGTTGGAGGTTGTCCAAAGTAGAGAAGAAGTATTCCACCACCGAGTGCGAGGGGTTGGCGATGGTGTACATGATCCAAAAATAATGATATTGTTTGCTCGAAGGACATTTCAAGATGTATACCAACCATTCTGTGTTGAGATACCTGGTCAATAAGCTTGCAATTGAAGTTATTGTTGGCTAGTGCTCTAGTTCTTAAGATTGCAGATCCAGATAAAGAGTTTGTGGTGTGTACAAATTCCTGCAAGAGAGGAATTGATGGGGTCTTGATGCAAGAAGGATAGGTGGTGTGTTATGAGTCCAAGAAGCTGAATGAGAATGACTGTAAATATGTGACTCATGATATTGAGTTGGAAGTTATTATTCATGCCTTGACGATGTGGAGGAATTATCTTCTTGGTAGGAGGCTTTTGTTCATGATAAATCACATTGGGTTGAGATATTTGTTTGATGAATCAAATTTTAATTCTAGGCAGACTAGGTGGTTCACCACAATTAACGATTTTGACTTTGAGATAAAATACATAAAGGGTAAGGAGAACATGGTTGTAAATTCTCTCAATAGGAGAGTGAAAATGAACCACATTGCAGGAGTGACCTCTTATGGGATATATTTACAGGATCATATCTTACAAGCAAGCCAATAGGATGATAGGTATAGAGATCTTAGGCATAGGTTACAACAGGGTATAGGTGATCAAGATGTGGACTATCATCTCACAGTGGATGGTTTGGTGAGATTGAGAGACAAGATCTCTATGTCGTATGACAGTCCACTCAAGAAGTTTATCTTGAGGGAGTTTCAAGTCAATCCATCATCAATAAACTTAGGATATCAAAAGATTTTTGAGAAAAAAAAGTTCTACTATTGGTCAAATCTGAAAAAGGAAGTGGTAGAGTTTGTGGCTAGATATTTGGATTGTCAGTAGGGGAAAGCAAAGTGTAAGCATCCAGGTGGGTTGCTTCAGCCTATTCTGATTACATAATGGAAATGGGAGGTCATTTCCATTGATTTCATTATAGGTATTATGAGGAATTCGAGGAAGCATGAGTCTATCATGATTTTGGTCAATAGGTTGAGAAAGGTAGCTGACTTCATTCTAGTGAATAATACTTATTCATCTAGTGAGGTGGCATAGGACTTCATTAGGGAGAATGTGAGATTACATGGTGTTCTGAAGAAGATTGTGTTGAATAGGGATACTAAGTTCACTTCCAAGTTTTGGAAGGAGTTGTTTGCAGGTTTGGGGAAAAATTTGGCCTTCAGTACAACTTACCATCCGCATACAGATGAACAGACAGAGAGGGTCAACAAGATTTTGGAGTATATTTTGAAGATGTATGTCATGCAATAGCAAAGGATATGGGATGAGTACCTTCCATTGGTGGAGTTTTCTTACAACAATGGTTATCAGGAGTCACTGAGGATGAGTTTGTTTGAGGCACTCTATGGGTGGAGTCATAATACTCCCATTAACTAGAGTGATCTAATGAACAGGGTACTTATTGGACCAAATATGTTGGCAGAAATGGAACAGGAGATGCAAGTTATAAAGATGAATCTAAAGGCAACATAGGGCAGACAAAAAATTTATACAAACCAACATAGGGAATTTAGGGAGTTTCAAGTTGGGGAGCATGTGTATTTTCACATCAATCCCAAGAAGAGCTCCTTGAGGATTGGATCATGTGCCAAGTTCGCATCATGGTTGAACCAAAAGGAGAATTAGAGCTAGAACTTCAATGCATATTGCAGAGGAAACAAATCATGCTCCAATAAGTGCTATGGTTATTATGTTATCATGTTTGTCATCATGGTTTTTCTTTTGAGAAGGTTGTTCATTGTAAATACTGCAACAAGCTCATTTATAAATATCCATGGGAAACACGTTTTGGTTTTCAAAAGTTTTTTTGGTTGTAGGTGTCATAGAACACCGAGGATGGTCTTCCCCTAAGTGGGGGGTGTCTGTAACAACTCAGCTTTAAAAGTTCATGTAATAAAAGTTAATAAAGACAAAAATAAGACCAATGTCAAGGGGCACTTATTCCAAGTTCAATTTTGGGGAAAATATCCTAGTGGGCATCACTTGTTATGTATTATGGCTAAGGGAAATTCGCAAAGGAAATGGAAAAGGCTTTGAAAAGGAAAAAAGGTATTATTGGCATTTTATTTATGAAAATAAAGGAAAATAGGAGAAAATGAAGGTGAAAGGTCATAGGTTTCATGTGAGGAGGAAATTTAAGGAAAATTAAGGAAAAATGAAGAAATTAGAGGTATCAATAATAAAATACATCATAGCATCAGTTTGTAGCATTTTTTTTATTCAGTTTCAGAATTGGTTTTCATAGAGGAGAAGAGAATTAAGAGAAGGAAAGCAAGTAAGAAAAGGAAGGAAAAGGAAGGACAAGGAAAGCAAGGATCACGTAAGGAAAGGTTGGATCAAGCAGCTTCACGATGAATACTTGTAGGTAACAGGTTTCTTGTATGATTTCCTAGATGGTTTTGGCATGCATGGTGTGTGTATGTATGTATTTGGTTTCATTGTTGTCAGTAGCATGGATTTTATCGAGTTTTGAAAGTGGTTTGTAGCCTTGGATTTCCATTTATGGATAGTGATGGTGTTATGGGGTTATTTCTTAGTTGACCTCTGGATTGCTAAAATATTTTGGATTCTAGTAGGATGGTCTCAGGAAAATCCCAAGCATTGGGGATGGAGATGATATTCTCTAGGAAGCCCTCAATAGTTGGGTGGAGATAGGAAATTTCCTCAAGGAATGGTGAAGGAATTATGAGGCATCCAAGCTCAGTTTGGTTTTGTGATCTTAGGACCAGTGTAAGTGAGATCATAGTATGGTGAGGGAGGAGATGGTTTAACCTCTGGATTCCCTTGGTTTTTTATGGAGTGGTTTATCCCATCAGATCCCACATTCATTCCTAGAATATGGCACAGGGGTGAGTGGCTAAAGTAAAGATTTGTTTCACCAATCTATGGTTGGGTGGTACATGGAAGTCCCTGACTGGGTTAGCTTTTTCATATTGTTAATAAGAGCTAAGTTTCTCTTGGATTTATAAGTAAATGTACTTGTTAGTATGTGGCTTTAATGGTTGTTTTGTCATCATTATCTATAAGGTTATGCATTGGTTATATGATATATATAATTATGGCTCTTATCACATTTCAATCAATGAATGTTTGGTTAATGAATGTTTGACCTAATTGGTGTTATGAAAGATATTGTGAGAAGGATATATCCCTCTTTTTAAACCTTAGATAATTTTTCAGATCCCTATGTTCATATATGTGTTCATGACCTATAGGTTTCATGTTTACCATGTGTTTCATGGAATGCTTTTTTTGGTTGGGAGGCATTGATTCAAGTCCTTATTCAATTTTTTGGTCTAGAAGCCTTGTTTCTATGGGATTCATCATTTATGGAAATTTCGTTGAGTTCTGGGTAGGGTCTTGAATCTTAGCCCTAAAAAAGTGGCTCACAATTCGGGGTCGTTGGCATAGAACTGACTAAAAAATTCCACAGATGCTTGGTAGAAAGCCTCTAGGAGTGACTTGAGGGTTATATTCACTTGCATGCCTTGGCAAGGAAGTGATTGAGGCTCTAGGTTAGTGAAATAGAGAGTTAACTCAAGGGTTGGATGCCTGGAGGGGTTGGGTTACTCCTGGAGGTCCTTTGAAACCTAAGGGAAGTCAATAAGGTCATAAGTTGTTGACTCCATTTCCCTAAGGTCATATAGGAGGTTGATTCTTATCATAGTGACCCTTAGCTCATGTTTACCCTGTGAAAATTGATGAAAGTGGGTAAATGTGGGAGGAGGTGGTTAAAGACTTCATGCCTAACATTCCGTCCTCCTCCTCCCTAGGTCCCTCCCCCTCCCACTCTCCATCAATTGGCTCCTCCCTCTTGCCAATTCCATGTGCCTATGTGACCCATCCCTTGTCCTCCCATACTCATGTCCTCTCAATGGTTGACGCACCCTCCTCCCTCTTTGTCCAAGTCCCTATGGTTGGTATATTCTGGAGGAACTTCAAACAGACACTCACAGCATGTAGGCTCAAGGCAGCACCCAGGTGTAATGTGGAACTAGCATGGAAACAATGCAATTTCAATGTGGTAGAATTTAGCTACTCACCAGTATGGAGACCTTTAGGTTGGTTTTCTCAATCCAATCTGGCCTCTCAATATGCCTCCTTAGTTTTCTTCTCTTTGAGGGTTGGTGGTCCTGTGTCTTGGAGCATTATGGCTCAATGTGCACAATTTTTGGCTCTTCATGCAATAGTTATGTAATGCTAGATCTTAGATGCATGGTTTTTGTGAATTGTCAGCTATTTTTTGTAAACTATAAAACCTTTGGGCTCTAGTTTCTCCTTCTTTGGGCAAAGCCCTTTAGTTTTCTATTTCTAGCTTCCTCTCTTAGAGGCAGAGAATGAACTCTTGTATGTAAAGTATGTAATTTCCCACTTGTCAATTGATCCAAAGCATAAAAAATATGCTAAAAAATCAAAGTGCTCAAAATCACTCGAAACCAATTCCAAATCATAGATCTCGTCATTATGATTTCAATGACATTTAATAACCTCAATTCAGCACCATATGTGAAATTTTATCGTGTTCTGAAGCTTTTGGCAAATAACTAAAATGTTAACTTGTAGGGTTGATTAGGCTATTTACTAGGCATGTCATATAGTGACATGGCGCTGATGTTAGCAGGCTAACTAGGTAGGTACATTGGTCATACAGGACAATCATGTTCTGACACATGGTAGGTCGTACAAGTCTAGGTGGTGTAATTTGATTGGTTGTTTTTATTTTGGTGTGGCCAATCAGGAGGTGCCACGTGGCCATCAGGGCCCATGTAAAATTTGGTTAGGCATCTGACTGACCCAGCGAGGGTTGACCGCATGACCTTTGTCATGCAAACCAAGAATCTTACCATTACACTACATATGTTACTTGTTATATGTATATTGTGTAATTATAATTAAATTACAAGGTTTTTGGCATTGGTGGAGGGGGCAGGGCACATAGCCCCAGCCCCGGGTTTTATGCCATATCACATAACCAACAATAAGGTGAAAGTGAAGGGGTCAAGTAGTTATCCCTGGCCCCAGGTCCCATACTCTTTAATAATATAGTTGGTGGAGGGCTCGGAGCAGGGGGGTGGTATGTGGCCCAACTTATGGCCATATGGATTTGTACACAACAAAGAGTGAAGTTCTGGTAGGTGCATGGCCTCTAGCCCACACCCCTAGCCATATTACATGCCAGATGACCATGAAAAAGGGTGGAAATTTGGCTACGGACACCCAACTAAATCTTCAAAAAATTGCTTGATTTTCAGTAGAATTTCCACTGTAGCCACCCAAAATTGTCACCTGGAGAATATGCCAAAGGAGGAAAAAATTGCTAGTTTTTCCAATTTTATGAGTTTGCAAGACAGATAGTAGAGTAATGGAGAAAGAGGCCTAAATTGGTCATTTTTTAGCCTTTTTTAGCCCAAGAAGAGCCTACACAATGGTTTTGTGTGTTTTGTGCACAATGGCAACACTATCTTTGTGATTTGAGAATTGTTTGATATAATTTACATTTTGAGCATACAACAGGCCAACACTAGAAGTTGGACCCAAAGACATAGCCTAGGAGGGTTGAACTCCATCACCAAATTGTTGTTTGTGTGATGTTTCTTATTGTATATTTTTATCTGGTTATATCTACAAAATTTAACTAAAATAAATAATTTTATGTGCTTTTCAAAATTGATCCATTGCCCACAAGACATAAACTAGCTTCCAAATGTTTTCAAGAAACCTTCAATTTGTAACATCAGATCAGTTTTTTATCATAACATGGTTTTTTCTAAATTTTAACTATGTTTGCAAGTGATTTTGAATGATTATAATGCCTAAGTCGAGAAGAGGAGGAGTGCTTGAGGAACCAAACCCTCAAATTGGTTCAAAGAAGTCACAGACTCCAGGAACTCCACCAATTATGGCACATGAAGAAGGATAGGAGCTAATGTATGAAGATGATAGATCTTTCATAAAGGATTTCTATTATATGTGTAAGATGGTGAAAGTGTTGTACAATGAGAAGACAACAAGGTTGCAAGGAGAGAGTTCAATCAACAAAAAATTAATGATGGTGGTGGGAGAAGGCCTCCACCTCCACCTCGTCCTTCACCTCCATCTTCACCTCCATCCTTAGCTCATGCTTCACATTCTTCAACACCTAGACATACTGCTCATCAATCTCCAAAAGGACATGCTAAGTTTCATGTGCTTAAGCTTGATGTCAATTTTGGATTGCCTATGTACAATGGGGAAGTGAATGCTGAAAATTTGGATAATTGGGTTCTTCAACTTGAAGTATATTGTAGGATTCAAAGATTAAGGATGATGTTACAAAGGTCCAACATGCTTCTCTTCATTTGGAAGGTGCAACTCTCATCTGGTGGGAGGAAAAAACTCAAAGAAGATTTTAAGAAAAGTGGTAATATTATCTCTTCATGGAATGATTTTATAGATGCATTAAGAGGGAAATTTTATCCATTAGCCTATATGAAAAATAAATTATGGATTGGTGAATTTTTAGACAAGCTAAAGGTTAGAATGTCCAAAGTTACACACAAGAATTTAGAAGAAGAGATTTAATCTTGGGTGTTGATTTGTCTTCATAAGACACTCTCCTTAAATACATAGGTGAATTACATAGTTATTTTAGAGATACTATACTTATGTTTAATCCCACCAATCTGTATGAAGTATGTGCTCAAGTAACTCATTTAGAAGCTAGAGGCAAGAATGTTCCTCAAGAGACTAACAAGAAACCATCCAAATATGGAGATAAAGAAAATGGGAAGTTTAAAGGAAAAGGAAAAAATAATTCTATAGTCAAGAAAGAGGAGAGAAAATTACCTATAAACACTTCTCAAAATAAGGCCATGATGAAGGCCATTGTTGGAAACTACATCCAAAAATGAGACCAAAGAAGTTCAATAACAAGGGGAAAGAAAAGATTGTTGTAACAACTTAACATGATCTAGGATCCGATTTAGGAGTTGAAACAATATCATAGCCATGGGATTAAAATATAAAGCTTCTAATGCAAGTACTAGTTCTTCTAGTAAGCCTTTGGAGTCTCAAAATGATAAAGAAAGAACTTATCTTTTTCATATCCGGGTCATTATAAAAACATTCAAAAGTTGATGCCTTGTTTGATAGTGGATCCCAAGTCAATCTTATTTCTAAAGCTATTGTCAAGAAAATAAACTTAGAAACTATACCTCATACTAAACCTTACCCTTTGGGTTGGGTATGTGAAGATGCGAAATTGAAAGTGACAAGATAATGTAAATGAAAGTTCACCATCAATACAAACTTTATAGATGAGGTAAAGCTTGATGTTGGACCACTTGACATATGAAGAATTGTTTTAGGGAGTCCATAGTTGTATGACCAAAAAGAAATATTCTATGATCATTGTTATAGCTCCAAATCTCACTATTATGGTTTGTGATGCTGCACTCATGGCCTAGGGCAACCCCTCCTTCCAGACCTAGTCCAAAATTTAAAAAGCAATGTTTTATCCCTTATACGCGACATTGCCCTGAGTTAAACACGTGTATACGCGAGTAGGCATATACCCAACCCACGTATATGTATTAAAACACTTAAAAAAATATAAAACTCCTTATTTTCGGGCGGAGATTGCGAGTTTTACCTGTTGATCACCTGTTAGTGCCCGTGGCCCAACTGTTCCCAACCAACTCCCAACTAAAAAACAACTTTGGGAGAGGTATAAAAGACCTCAAAGGGAAGGCCTAAAGGAGGAGAGAAGAGAGAGAAAGGTTATTGTACTTATATTTTTCCCTTGACCAGGTCTGAAGACCCTTGTGCCTTCTACACTTCCCCAATTTATACAGGAAACCCTTGTTTCCTTGTGTGTTGATGTTCATCCACTAGTTATGGAATCATGGAGTGAGTCTTGGAAGGAGATATGCTAAAGGCTTGAGGTTGGATGGATCCGGAAGGAAGCTTTGCTTGGAGCCTGTGAAAGGTTACTCAGGTGATATTACTCCTTTTGTACATTCTATTTGTTTATAATAAAGAAACATGTCTTGGTTCCTGATATGCTTCTTATTTATGTCTATGATGTTCATGTTTGAATTCATATGTGAATGGTTGTTTAAAGTTCATAACTAACTACCTTATTTTATAACATGAAGATGATTTCTTTATAAGTATTTGTCCATATACTATTGTATTCTTTGGAATTAGTTGTTTTGCAGGACAAAGGAGCGAAAGGGACTTGAAGAAGGGTTTGGACCCTTAAGGAACTTCTCGAACGTAGGACCTGAGGTACACCCTTCTTACTATAGAATTTTCTTATAATAGCGTAATGGTTGTGTGAATGTGTGTTTCTCTGTTTAGACAACTTTCAGTCTGCTAGGGTTTCCACCCAAAAGCCCTAGGGGAGCAAATCCCTCAATAGAATTGGTGACTCCGTTGGGGACAACACTCTTGTTGTTCCTAGCTTGGGTGTTTGTCAAGCCAATCAGGGCTCAGTTGCTTGTTGGTTTGTTGTTACTGTCTAGTTTGTTCTTGAATTCTAAGTTTTGCTAGTTTCTTCAGTTTGTTTTTTATTTTTCTTGAAATATTTCATATACGTTGTTTTCCTTAGTTACAGAGGCGTGCGTACGCTTGTTTCCTGAAGTAAACCCGCGTATACGCAGGTTTACTCAGGCACAGTCACATATACATGTAATCTGCACAAAGTACAGTCGCGTATATATTGCAATTTTAAGGATTTAAAAATTTTTGTGTCTCTGAAGTTTTGTCTGGTGGTTTGATTCAGTTTGAAATAGTCATTTTTTCAGTATCAGTTGTTTGTTTTACATCAAGCGTCTTACTCCAATTTCTCTCTGATTGTAAGGAGTATTGGTCTTGTTTTGTTTTTGCAAGCGTCATTGTTTTTTGCTAAAAGCACGCAAGATTTCTTGTTGGAATCTTGGTTGCTCTAGTTTATCAGGGTAGAAAGATTGTTATCAATCTTTGTGTTGAATTTGGTTTTTGGTGACTTTTTGTTTGCTTGACAAAGCTGCTTTTTGTGACCATCCACTTCTTTGTTTCATGAAAGTTGTCGATTGATACTTTCTTGAAATTGTCTTTTTGATCTTTTTTGGTCTTTGTTGCCAAAGCTTTCATTGTTGCTTTTGATTGTTAAAGAGCATCTTTAAACACATTTGTTTTTGTTGAGTTTTCATCCATTGTATGGTGTCAACTTGAAAAAGTGTTTGTTGCTTATTGTTTCAATCGCAAAGTTTCAGTTTTGTTGAGAGCATTTTTGAAAAGACTCTTTTGTTGTTGCTTTGAAGAAAACTTTTTGAAAGACTTCGTTTTGCTTTCTTGAACTTGTTTTTCATTTGGTTTCCTTTAGTGAATGAAAGTGCTTTATGTTTGTCTTGGATTTTGTTTTTAGTGTTTAGACGAAATGAATGGTAGCATCTCATATTCCATATAGACGTTCTAAGAGGCAAAAGAAAATTTGATAAGAAAAGCAACTTTCATTTCTTGTTTTTAGAGTTGTTTTGAATCTTGCATCAAGCATATAGTTGTTGCATTAGGATAGGTTTACATCTCTTTAGGCATACATAGCTTTGTTAACTTTTGTGAGTGTCAAGTGTGAATTAAAGAAAAGAAAAAGAAAAGTTTGTTTTATTAGAAGTTTCCCTTCGAACCCTGTAGAAATTACTCTTCATCGAAAAACAAAGACAAGTGCATATGCATATAGTTAGGTTTTTATTAATTTCTTTTGTGTCGAAAAAACACCACTAGTTTCACTTCCATCATCCCCTGGCTTAAAGAACAACCTATTTTAAAATCAAGCGCTAACTAAAATTGACTAGAAATTTTTCTTTTAAGTTAAATACACCAACAAGTTTTAGGATTTTAGGGCCTTGGATTAGGCGAGTGGAGAGTTGACTCTCCAAGGCCATTTAAACATCAAACATAGGAGTCTGAATAACGAGAGAAAATCCAATAACGTTAGGAAGACCAGGAAAGCTCCGGATCTGGGAGTTAAGCACAAGGGTCTGTGAAGACAGGGAAGAGAGATACCCCCTCTCCTACTTGTCCGAACTTACCTCACGACTGTTCCACCTG